>JAXCGZ010000140.1:37500-131012 GCA_037179515.1 Halocaridina rubra
TATTATCCTCAGCCTCCTAAGTTGATCTAGCAAAAGCAATATAGGCATTCCCCTACTTACAAACGAGTTAGGTTTCAGAAGTCCATTCGTAAGTAGAATTGTTCGTAAGTTGTGTTTAAGTAAATAAAAAAGTACTGTCAGTACATACATATGCAGCACTGTACAGTGTTTAGGCTAAAGACAATTAACTACTACGTAAACACATAGTATACAATATTAATGACCTTTAATACAGTAAAAATAATGTAATAATACAGTACAGTAATACAAGGGTAGATGATGGGTAGGTTTTTGTTCGTATCTGCAAATGTTCGTAACTCGGTCGTTTGCAAGTAGGGGATTGTCTGTATTATCAAGATATGAAAAGGTAGACTTGAGATTTTCATCTTCAACTAGTGTGTTCCCTGCACGCTGAAAAGCAACTACTGTACTCCATTAGTGACCCCAAATGTGATCATACAAAACTGATATAGTCCCCCTCTAGCCCCAAAAGCAGTCTACCTTTTCTCAGAATCCTTAATTCTGATATAGTGGTATGCCCTCTTTAAATCAAATGTAGAAAATGCTTAGAAATTTGCAAGATCATGTACAATGTCCTTAATCCTTGGTGGTGGACATGCATCTAAGTCTGTATACTGGTTAATTGTTTGAGTGTATTCAATTCAAAGTCTATTTCTGTGCCAGTCTAGAGAGTTTTTCACTACAACCACCTGAGCCCAACATAGAGATAAGCTTAGTTCGATTTTACCTCTGGACAGTAAATGTGATATGTGGTCCCTGATAAACAAGCGGTCATTCTTACTATAATGATTCGATTTGACAGCTATAGGTTAACATCATGGAGGTTGATTTGGGAACAGTGATGGTTTATCAATATCTGCAGTTGCTAGTGCACACAGCGAATTTGTTCCAGTAACCTCTAAATCAGGTTTATTTACTCCATACTGTATTGAAAAGTTGCACTCTTTTGTTGTTACTGGAAGTCATAGCCCAAGATAACATCACAACACTGATCCTTTAAAACTCCTAAATGAGTTAATGAATATTGTTGACTATTATGCATAAAATCTACTATGACAGATCTGGACTGTTGGCATCGAAATCTCCTTATTCACATGACATACTACCAAATTTAAGTTTTGTGAAACTTTATCACTTACAAAACTGTCTGAACTGCATAAGTCTACCAAAGCATTCACTGAGGGTCCATTTACAGTGACTCCTGTGGCTGTATGTGAAAGATTACGAGGAACTGCAGCAGCAGTTTTAAGAAGAGAAAGGTTATATAATGCAGCAATATTGCTCTTTGAAGGCTTTGTACCACAGACTTTTGCAAAATGCCTTCCTAACCACATCTATTATATGAATTAGCACGTGCAGAGCATTTAAGTCTATCATAAAATGAATCACCACAAAAGTAGCACATTTTCTTAAATGAATAGGCAGCAGCAACATTTGAGTCCCCAAGATGTATTCTTTCATAACTCTCCTCCTCTAACTGCTGCTGCTCCTCAACAAACTGTTCCTGGTTTTCTGGAAATATAGCAGCAGCATGATCAACTAGAGATGGAGATGCATCTATATTGGCATTATGCTGAACAAGATCTAATGTGTAGGCTTGACTGTATGCAGTCTCTAAATCCAAAGAGTTATTCTCTAACAACCCCTGATAGATGAATACTGAGGTAATACCATTAACAAATGTATAAAAAATCAGTTCTTTCTCTGTCGTCATGATATGGCTAACAAATATTTCAAGAACATTTCAAACTAGTTGTCTTAAACTCTTGCATGTTATCAACACTGAACACCTGTAAAGCTTTAATTTCAAAATAGCCATTTATGTACAGTGTTGTAAATACAGTAGCCAAGTATTCCTGTAGCTACATACCATTATTTATGGCACACTTTTTTAAATCTTATTATTACCATCTGATCATAATTATTTTGTAAGAGAGTACTCCTATGATTCCTTCCTGAGTTCTTCATTTCATTTCTTTCAAAATCTTTCACTAAGAATGACTTTATTTCAAGGTTAACAAGAAAGGTTTTTGCTATTTCGTTCTTTAAGCATTATTATTATTATTATTATTATTATTATTATTATTATTATTATTATTATTTATTACTATTTATTATTATTATTATTATTATTATTATTATTATTATTATTATTATTATTATTATTAATAATATTATTACAGCAATAATAATAATGATGATAATAAAAAATACTGTATTATCATCATGTCATATCTATCTAACTATTTATTTACCTATCTATCCATCTATCTAGTTATCTATCCATTATATGCTTTAACAGCACCTTGCATCAGGACGGATAAGCAACATTGGTATAATTCTTTTGGGGCACAGAATCAACTATGTCTTCACCCTAGCCTCACAGCACCTAGCCTAACAGGCTACTTGCAATCCTAACCATCAAAACAATGATAAATACCATATGCTTGACTCACTTTAACATACACCTAAAGTCGGTGTGGGATGCTGAATATATGTCAAGACAATGCAGCAGTCCACTCACCAGCTTCTGTGTATCTGCTATTTATGATTTGCCTATGCCTATTTGGAACAACCTTTCAGTTTCCTCCTTTTATACTTGATATCTGTCTTGAAGGAGGCCATACTGTAATTGAGTTAGTTCTCGAGCCCTTGGGGGCACAATCTGTTGATTGAAGTTGCTGTTACAGCCTATTACTACATCCTCATCGTACCCCAACTCGACTTTATTGCATAACTGGCATCCAGAGACATAGGATCAGCCTGAGAAGAATAGAGGTCTGTATGGGTCCATTGGACATTCTCTTGAAGGGCAAGCTGGCGGTGAAGGAGAAGGTGCGGAGAGGCAAGGCGAGGCAGCGTTGAGAGGTGATGCTTCACTCCAAAGTGTCACCAATGTGCATGTTGGAGGCAGAACAAAGAAAATGCAGCACTCCGGGTCAACTGTGTGTGAGTCGGAGGCAGGGCGAGTAAAACAAAGAAGTCACAGTTTGAAGACTTCAGTGAAGACTTGTTGAAGACATAATTTAATAGTCAAAATTGTCAAATTATATTCAGTTGGTACAGATTGCACAGTAGTGTGTAGTGCACTCTTGGATGTTTATTATAAAGATAATATGTTTATGATGATGAGGTCAGGACACAGCCTGAACGTGTCAGAAGGGTGATAGCATTTTTCTACTAATCCCCACTAACTCAAGAGGTTATTAAGAGTATACACGAAACACTACAAGGCAATACTAAATAAAATGTTCACACAAAAGAATGCTTGTTCACACATTAACGTACGAACTTCCAAGAATCATCTAACTCCGTGGGCATACTATCTGAAATAACATCTGGTAATATCCTCCCAAATGTTATTATAAATATTCGAATCAGAGGAATAAAAAAAAATTATCAACTATAATATGCAGCTCTTCAAAGATTCATACAGAAATCTGAAGTTGAGTTATATAAACAATATAATGCTGACCAAATTTCTACAGTCATTTCCAAGATCTCAGATATATGCATACTTGCAGTTCTTATCCATTAGGACCATCAATTGCATGAAATTCTCAGACTGAGGGAAGTAAATTTATTAAAAATTAAAAAAAGCAGCTCCATAATCCGGCTCACTAATATATTTCCTTCAATACTGATATTCGTTTTTCCACTTTTGTTTTTGTTATCTTAGGAGGTAGATTTTGCCACAATATCGGCTATAACAATCACTAGGAGAAAAAACTATTTTTTATTTCAAAACATTTCTTAATGGGTGCATGATACACTTTCATGCTCTAATTCTCTACTTAGTACCAAAAGTGAGTGAATCACAGCTATAGGAGCATATACATATTTTTTATTCTTTATTTATATATAATGCCCTCAATCCCAATTGTAAGGGGTGTGGCCAAGTGAAAGAACATATACATTCACAACAAGCCAAAATGCACCTCAACCACTCCTCTTAAGGTTAAGTACTCTAATCGAACAGAGGTAAAGAATCAGAATAGTGATAGACATAGAGTCTCTTCTCTCCTTTTCCTCATCACCTTTCTCCTAATCCATTACCCATGTGATGCACTCAACACTACAACTCACAATGATAATTCTTTATTTACATATAATGGCCTCAATCCCCACTGTACGGGAGGTGGCCGAGTCAAAGAACACATATATTCTCCACAAGCCAAAACACACCTCAACCACTCTTCTTAGCAAAAAATGGGGATAAACTGTTGCCATAGTTCCCCCACACCATTCTTCCTGGGTTAACCGTAGTGTAGGTGAGCAAGTGTCTTTTCGTATGATGCCTGACAGCCGCAACCGATTACCTCCACTGCTTAATCACATGGCAACTCCCCCTACACCTGCCCGTCGCAGTTCACTGAGCTAGCAGGTGCGAGAAATCTCTTTAGTCAGAATTACCTATGCACAATCTTCCCCTAATATACATATCTATATACAGAGAGAAGATACTGAAAATAAAGTTATATCCATGTGCTAAATGATTGCCTCAGATATAAGTAAACATCAATTTGAAAAATAATAATATGTTAGAAAGTTAATATCACAATTAGTGTAGATATCTCTCAGATCTAGGATATAAATATACACCTTGTTCCTTTTTTGTTTTTGTTTTTTTAATCACGAAATTGCAATGACACCTCAAAAAGATAATAGTAAAAAAAAAAATACGAAATTCGCGAATAACGCCCATGCAAAAAAATTCGGAACAATTGTTTTCATTTTAGTAAAAAAAAATCAACTGCCTCGGAGGCACTTTTCCGCCATCCTCCTCCTCTTCTACCGCTTAATGCGATCGGATATTATGAAGAAAATTGAAAAAAAGCATTAAGAACAAACAGCAAACATATTTTCAATATAATATCGTCGGAAAATTAGCATGTGAGGGTGCATCAGCTGATACAGAAGTAGCAAAACATTTGCCGAAAGAGGTTCGTTCTCCCGCATCCTACTCCTCTTCTACCGCTTAATGTGATCAGATATTATGAAGAAAATTGAAAAGAAGCATTAAGAACAAACAGCAAACATATTTCAATATAACATCGTCAGAGAAATAGCGTATGAGGGTGCATCAGCTGATACGGAAGTAGCAAAACGTTTGCCGATAGAGGTTTGTTCTCATGCATCCTACTCCTCCTCTACTGCTTAATGAGATCGAATATTATGAAAAAAACTGAAAAAAAGCATTAAGAACAAACAGCAAACATATTTTCAATATAATATTGTCAGGGAAATAGCGTGTGATGGTGCATCAGCTGATACGAGAGTGACAAAACGTATGCATCCTCGTCCTCACCGCCACCATCAGTGTTGCCAAAATAGATGAATGAGAGAAATGATGGATTCGGTTTTACGTCACGAACTCCCTTTATTACTAAGGGCTAGGACGGTTGCCTTCTTACGAAGGACTTGTTTTGGCAGATGTAATCGTTACCCTGAGTGTATGCCCTTACTAACCTCAGTCCGTGACAGGGCGCGAACCATCGAGCTGCCGCCTCAGAGTCACAAACGCTACCATTTTGCCACGGAGGCTACTGAATGAGAGAAATGATAAATATAAAAAATATACATGTAAGATGGCAAGTTATTTTAAGTATCTTAAAGATGAAGTACATTTTAATTTAAATTACAGTATATACTACCATCTTGGAATTAATATATATCTTTAAAATGTACCATAGATTTGAAAATAAAAACATCTGCTTTATCTGGCAACCCTGGCCACCATAAACGTCCCAGTGTAAGCCTGTTGCCAATGGCATAATAGAGTGCATTAATTCGTTTACTGTACAGTAAATCTGTATATTTTTTATACTGTACACTATTTGCATGTTAATATAAATAACTTCTGCTTTGATATGTACTTATAAAATATGTTTTACTTATCTTATTTCTTTGGTATAGTGTGTCTGGCCACCATGCACGTCCCAGTGTAAGCCTGTTGCCAACGGCATAATAGAGTGCATTAATTTGTTTACTGTACAGTAAATCTGTATATCTTTTATACTGTACACTATTTGCATGTTAATATAAATAACTACAGGTCTTTCTGCTTTGTTATATACTTATAAAATATGTTTTACTTATCTTATATCTTTAGTATGGTGTGCTTGGCAACCATGCACGTCCCAGAGTAAGCCTGTTGCCAATGGCATAATAGAGTGCATTAATTTGTTTACTGTACAGTAAATCTGTATATTTTTTATACTGTACACTATTTGCATGCTAATATAAATAACTACAGGTCTTTCTGATTTGCTATGTACTTATAAAATATGTTTTACTTATCTTATATCTTTGGCATAGTGTGTCTACGGACGGTTGTAGAACGAGCTATGCCCTTTATCATTGTTTCCTATGGAAAATTACTCGTTTTTTCACACGATTTTCGTTATCTTAGGAGGTAGCTTTTGCCACAATATCGGCTATAACAGGTTCTTCTGAGAACCTATCTCCGCGTTATTCTGAGAACTAGGTGTATTCATTTATTCAAGATGATAGCTTGAGCACAATTTGAAGTAAGAACCTTTTATTGAAAATGACTATCCTGTAAAGTTAAGTACTCTAGTTGAACACAGGTAAAGAATCAGAGTAGTGATAAGCAGCGAGTCACTTCTCTTCTTCTCCTCCTCCACCTTCTCCAAATCCATTACCCACGTGATGCACTCAACACCACAACCCTCACTGATTTTTCAACTCTCTCTCTCTCTCTCTCCTCTCTCTCTCTCTCTCTCTCTCTCTCTCTCTCTCTCTCTCTCTCTCTCTCTCTCTCTCTCTCTCTCTCTCTCTCTCTCTCTCTCACACACACACACACACACAGAAATTATGTACAGTACTGATGAAAGAAAAAACTACGTAACATAAAGAATATAAAACTGCATTCTCAACCTGATGGAAGTAGGGAAGAGTACGATGAAATAAAAAACTGATTAAAAATCAGTGCGCCAGCTGAGAGATAAAACAAAGAGTGAAATTATCAAAAGAGAAATAATATTAACCCTTTTGCACACCAGAAGTTTCAATACATTTTCTTTTCTATGCTCATTTGTGAATTTCTGTCTCTGGACGGCAGTTATATTAGCACACCGAGATATCTTGTTTTTCAGCTATTTTCCTCCCCCAAACCTACATTTATTATTATACATTGAATGCTAATGACTTCGTTATTTGTTGTAGTTTTTCATGAATCAATAAAAAAAAAAGAGAAACAATAATTCATAGGACTATTTATGGGCATGGAAATTAAAGTGCGCATAAAGAGATGTGCAGTCTGAGTGATAAGTGAGGGAGACAGAGACTGCCTTTATTTTATGTCTCGCCCTTAAAACCCTGTCAATGGAGAGGGTTGCTAATTAATTCACTTGGTAGAGCATGAGGATACTTAACCTCAACCAAAAAATTATGCCATTGGCGTAAATGCAACTATATTAAAATAATATTTTTGTTTACATGGACACAAATGTCATCACAGTGCACTTAGACCCTAAAAATTTATACACGCCATTGGTGTCACCGTGCACGAGTGGGTCAAGAGCTTAATTCATACAAACAAAAGGGTGATAATAAAAATTGTTGCAAAGCTAGAAGTACAGCCTCATTAGAATTAATGTGCACAACTGCTGATAAAGTAGCTGGTAAGAGTGGAACAATAAATAGGATATACAGAAGTAAGGCATACATAGCACCAATACAGAGACAAAATTACATGAAGATATATGCAGTGCTACAGTCTTTCATAGAGGTTAGGCTACACAGTCATGAGAAATAAAAAGATCAGACAGAAATGGAGGATGACTCATTTTAATTGTAAGTGAAAATTCTCAGGTTGGGCTCTAATTTGAAATTGCACACTTCATGCAAGTTCCAATAAGTTTTAAAGCTTTTCTGATTATTCTTTTACTTCATATTTTTAAGACACCTATTATTCAAAATCACATTACTGAAATTTACATATGTTATGGGATCACTGTATATTATACACAGGTATTCGCCAACTTACGACAACTATGCGTTCTGACTAATTGGTCAATAGACGATATGCATGCAAGCTGAACCACCTAAGTCAATGAAAAAATATTAGTATGGGATCAGTGTTCTTCTTTCTATATTTGTATAAGTACTTTCCTGCTTTATTCACTTATATCTGTTCACGTATTTTTCTTCCTTTTCTTTGTTTTTCATCTTTACCTCCCTTATCAACTTCACAGTAAGATTATTTCATAAAATATCCCTTTGGCAATTAATCATTTTTATATTAAACCAATAACTGTGCATGGGGACATGTGCAGGCAGGCACTACCTATGATATAAAAAATTATTAACTCTATATTATATAGTTCACAAATCTTGTATATCAAGAGTGTATCCAGCACTAAAATGTAAGTACATTAATATTTTTGTGTTTTATGATTGTTCTTTGAATGAACATAAGAATCTCATTACATTATTATAATACTGTCATTTGAGTATACCTTATTCTAAAATTTAAAATTAAATAAATATTATTGTATATGTGAAATTTTTAAGAGCAAGAATGTGATAATGAATAAAATCCAGTCCTTGTAAGTATTTGTAACTCTCTCTCTCTCTCTCTCTCTCTCTCTCTCTCTCTCTCTCTCTCTCTCTCTCTCTCTCTCTCTCTCTCTCTCTCTCTCTCTCTCTCTCTCTCATTAAAATTATCCTTAATTCATAAAGTACTTCAATTAGTTTTTATATGCACACTGGGAAAAGCAAAGAAAATTGCTCTTGTTAGGCCCAAGCACCATGAAAACATTGAGAAGAAGAAAAAGTAGCTCTTGAAGAACAAGGCAGATATGGGTGAATAATACACAATAAGAATAGGACAGGCTGAAATATAGTTAAAGAAATGAAGATCTAGCAATATGGTAGGATTAGGCCTTGAGATGACAATAGAATAGGTTTTCAAAGGAAGAAAGGTCATAGGACTTAGGGAAAACAGAAAGACGAAGAGAGTTCCAGAAGATGGCAGTGGAAGGAAAGTAGTAGTCACTGCAACGACCAATTGGTGAGCTACAAATCTCCACTAAGTACCTGTGTCACAAGGCTGTCAAACAGCAATGGAAGTAGTATCAATAAAAAGAGGACTTGATACCTTTCAATGAAGAGAAAAAGAATAGTGATTAGAAGTAAGAGGATGGTCGTTAATGAGTCTGATGGCCTTAGATCAACCGTATCAAGGAGATAAGTATAAGAAGAAGCATCCCTAGCAGGGACGGATAAGATCTTTATAGATTTTTTAGTAACTGGGAAGAAGAAAAGTGATTAAAAGAATGAAATAGTACTTTAATTTCTTAGATGCAGTTTAATAAATATGAATTATGTGACTCCTCCACGACATATGAGGTTATCTGAATATATAATACAGGGGGTCCTAGACTTACATCAGAGTTCCGTTCCTGAATACACCTAAATGAGCAACGTCATCCCTCTATGCTAATGCAGTGATAAAGTTTCTTTCTTATCCATGCATTTCACTATCTCTAATTTTGTTTCCAAGGTGATGGCTTTCCTTTCTTAGCATAAGAAGAATCTGCTTTATATTTGGGAGACATAATACAGGCCAAAAAGTATTAAAAAAAAAAAAAAAGCAAAATAATTTATGGGAGATGCATCATAACCACGAAACATCACAACTCGAGGACTTCGTAAACTGAGGACCCCCTGTACGTTTATAGAATAAAGAAGATAAATTTTCCTTTGTAAAAACAATAGGGCTATTAAGAGGAGAAAAAAGAGATAGCCAGAGTATGTCTTGGAGACCTTAAAATTTACCAAAATTTGGGTACCCCACTTAGATACTCTCTGTAAATTGGAGTTGAGAGTTGAAGAAATAGCGAAACGAGACTGATTACAAGCAGTAGACGAAGGTTGTCAAGAGAAGGCAGAAGAAACATGAAGGGTAGAATCGTTAACAGAAGAGTAGAGATAAGAGGAAGATGGGGACTAGAGGAAATCATTGTTGAAGAGAAGGAAGAGAGTAGGGTAAAGAGCAAAATCCTGTGGAAAACCATTGGTAACTAGAAATAAGCTTTGTGTCAGGCTGTCAACAACCATAGATCTAAAATGGTGGCGTGTGTGTGAAAAAAAAAAAAACACACACACACACAACCAACAACAACACACTGGAAGCCAGAAAACAGAAGGAAGGGGTAAAAGCCATAAGCAGGCATGGATTTTAACTTTATTTCAAATATCTTTAATGTATCTTTTATTTTTCAAGGTTAACTTTACTAGCTTTTGTCAATCATTTAATTCTTCTAAAAATATTTCATTACTTGTTAATAATAATTACCACTTCCTTTTTTATAAGTTCTTATGATTTTATTCTTCTTCTTCTTCTTCTTATTATTATTATTATTATTATTATTATTATTATTATTATTATTATTATTATTATTATTATTATTATTATTATTATTATTATTATTATGGAGGAACAAAAGAAACAAGCATTTCATATACGAAGCTCAGAATGATTGTGAAAATAAAACCTCCGGTTTCCCCAAGCACGCACGCACGCACGCACGCACGCACACACACACACACAGAGAGAGAGAGAGAGAGAGAGAGAGAGAGAGAGAGAGAGAGAGAGAGAGAGAGAGAGAGAGAGAGAGAGAGAGAGAGAGAGAGAGAGAGAGAGAGAGAGAGAGAGAGAGAGAGAGAGAGAAATTGTGTGTAATTACCTAATTGTAATCAGATAATTGTGCTTAAGGGAAAGAGCATCAAGCTCGTAACTTTCCGTCTCCTGATCGGTTCCATTTTGTACTTAGTGATACTTATCATACTTGTCCTTACAACTATGGATTGAGTTAGCATTAACTACCTCCTTGCTTAGCCAATTCCAATTATCAACTACTCTTACACTAAAAAAAGTACTTCCTTACATCCTGCAAAGAAGTTTCCTTACGAAGCTTCAAACTATGACCACTAGTTCTAGTGCCAGCCATACATATAAAAATATCGATCCCTATCCACTCTGTAATATCCATGAAGGAATTTAAAGACTGTAACCACATCCTCCCTCAATCTTCTAGCTTCGAGTGATGGTAAGTCTAATATCCTCAGCCTCTCATCATAACTGACATTGCGTATTTCTGACACCAGTTTCGTGGCATGTCTTTGAACTTTTTCCAGCTTAACTACATGCTTTTTCAAGTGGGGATTCCAAAAGGGAGCTGCATATTCAAGTTTTGGCCTCATATAGGTTACATAAATATATCTAAACATTCCTTGTCCATGTGCCTGAAGAATACCCTTACATTTGCTAAGAAAGCATATACTGCCCTTACTATGCCATTTATGTAATTACCTAATTGTAATTACCTAATTGTGTTCACGGGAAAGAGCCCAAAGCTTGTATCTTCCCGTCTCCTGGTCGGTTCCCTTTTATACTTAAGTGATACTTATCATACCTGTCCTTAAAACTATGGATTGAGATAGCATTAACTACCTCCTCGCTTAGCGAATTCCAATTATCAACTACTCTTACACTGAAAAAGTATTTCCTTACATCCTGCAAAGAAGTTTTCTTACGAAGCTTCAAACTATGACCTCTAGATCTAGAGCCTGCCATATCAAAAAATCGATCCCTATCCACTCTATCATAACCATGAAGGAATTTAAAGACTGTCACCATATCCCCCCTCAATCTTCTAGCTTCGAGTGATGGTAAGTCTTATTCCCTCAGCCTCTCATCATAACTGAGATTGCGTATTTCTGGCACCAGTTTTGTGGCATGTCTTTGAACTTTTTCAAGCTTAGCTATGTGCTTTTTCAAGTGCGGATTCCAAAAGGGGGCTGCATATTTTGTAGGTTAGGTTAGGTTATGTGTGTGTGTGCGTGTGTGCGCATGCGTGCATGCGCTCTGAAGCGCTGCCTCTTATAAAGCTCTGATTGAATTGTTTCTTTATTTTTCTCACAAATTTCTATTAGCTTTTTCTAATTTTTTTTCTTTTTCTTCTTCTTCTTCTTCTTATTATTATTATTATTATTATTATTATTATTATTGAAGCTTGAAACAGCTAACACATAAAGGATACTAGATACAGCATGATAAGTGGCCATTCCTGTTGTGGTCGGCTTTTCAGCATTTTTCAGGCTTTTAATGAGATTTTTTTTTATAAAATCATGCTTAAAGATATTACAACCTATTCATGGAAACAATAAAATACATAAGGTCTCCATAAGATAATGGAGAGAGAGAGAAGGAGAGATTGAAAGAAAACATGGAACTCAGGAACGAAGACCTGCCAGGGGTAACTTGTAAAAACTACAGCCTCCTTTGTATTATTTACATTTTAATGCTGTATAACGTAATTTTACAAAGATAATATTTATAAATAGGTTATAATATAAGAAAAGAAAATATGTTACAAAGGTTAAAAAAAGACCGAAAAATATGAGTTAAAGATGATATTGCATTTGTGTCCACTACACTACAATCCCATACTACCATTTCCCCCACCTCAATGATTTCATAGTCTAATTTCCAATCTCTCTCTCTCTCTCTCTCTCTCTCTCTCTCTCTATATATATATATATATATATATATATATATATATATATATATATATATATATATATATATAATATATATATATATATATATATATATATATATATATATATATATATATATATATATATATATATATATATATATATATATATAGTGGTACCTCCAGTCACGAATTTAATATGTTCCTAAACCCTGTTCGTGGGGCGAAACAATTTTTCCCATTGGAATGCATGTAATGACAATTAGTCACTTCCTCGTCACCTTATATATACATTTTTACATTTCTTATATGTATAAAAAAAAATCATTACACCTGTTGTGGTTGATTGTTGCCGGCACATGTGGATGGTGGTGGAGGAGGAGGAGGACTACTTCTTTGAGAGTCCCCTTCCATAAAAACGTTAGTTAATTCTTCAGATACATGCAGTAATTCTGGTGTTTTCTCTCTATGTTCTCTTTTGGAAAGTAGTTCTCTGACTAGTGGCACAAGAGAACAATCCAGAGAAATTTGTCTTTTTCATTGATGATAAATTTTTCTAGAGACAGACATCACATTGTCATTTACAATGTTCACTACTCTGTTGCTCATAGTTTTGTCTGGGTGATGATCATCAATAAAATCCGGCACGTCAGTAAACTTGCTAAAAATGTCTAAATTTTTCACTGGAAAGTTTTATTTTATCATACCCCTCCTCCGATGACTGCTCCTCTTAAAGAGTCTTCACTTGTTCACGTTGCAACTCTATTAGTTCCTCGGTGGTGGGCTTTAGTTTGTAATCCTCCACCAGCTCCTCAACATCCTGCTCATTGACCTCCAAGCCCATACTTTTGCCCGTGGCCACAATATCATTTACAATTTTTATAGCTAGTTCCTGCTTGGAGCCCCGAAGTCTCTATCAACCACACAACCTGGAAAAATTTCCTCCAGGCAGAGTTCAACATACAATATGAGACCTCCTTCCATGCCTTGTCAGCGAGGCCAATGCAGTGGAGGATAATAAAGTGATCTTTCCAGAATTCACAAAGGGTCAAATCCGTGTCACTGGTGACCAGGAAACATCTGGCAAAAAGGCCCTTCGTTTAGAGCTTCTTAAACTTAGAAATCACTTGCTGGTCTTGGGGTTGGAGGAGAGGTGTTGGGAGACAGAAAGTTGACGTTTATGAAGTCGTATTGAAGAACTGGAGGACGGACAGGAGCATTATCCATTATGAGGAGACACTTAAGGGGCAAACCTTTTTCCTCAAGATATTTCTTCACAGGTGGCGCAAACATTTCAATCAACCACTCAATAAATAATATCCACGTGACCCAAGCCTTTGGATTTGACCTCCACATTACTGAAAGGCTAGCCTTCAACACATTATTGCGCTTAAAAACAAACGGATTTTCAGTGGTATACTAAATGAGGCTTAATCTTACACTCCCCACATTCAATGGTTTATGGCCTGGCAGTAACTTCTCCTCTTGGGTTATATACGTTCTTTTAGGCAATTTCTTCCAAAAGTGTCCCGTTTCATCAAAGTTAAACACTTGTTGCAGGATGTAACCTTCACTTTCTATATATTTGGTGAGTTCTTGCAAAGGAATTCATCTGGTACAAACAAGGTGAGAAATAGTGTAAGGTAAAGCTCGTTGGTCAGGCAAATTGGGAATTCGAGAAACTGGTTAAATTTGTTACTGGTCAAATCCAAGGAAATTTTTCTGATTCCATTCCCATACAAAGCGAACTTCTGTAGACTACCTAACCGGAATCTCATTTGCAAAATTTAATTCCTTGACCTGGAAATTACCGCCAACATACATTGATAAGAAATTTCTTTCACTGAGGGTGTGAAAGTAAAATCTTGTCCTCAGAAAATTGCTCATTACCACGTAAAAATCTATCCCTTCTCCTAATGAATTCTAATTTCAATTCACTCCTTCTATCATCGTAAATAAAGTGCTTTACGTAAATACTTGTAAATTAAGTTTTTTTCCTTTAAATTGCAAATAATTAATAATTTAAATAAAGTTTTTGCATTGCAAATAATTAATAAGTAATTTTGACCTATTGGCATTGCAAATGTTTTATGTTAACCACAATTCAATGAATACATAGTGTACTTATCTTGCTGATTCTTCATATATTGGGAATAAAAGGTTTTGTGTTATAAGTTGTAAATATTTCAAAAGGTGGTTTTGCCTTCTTTACACTGCAAAAAATTTTTTATTTTGCTAACCAAAATTGAATGAATACAGTGCTCCCTCATTATCGCGGGGATTCGGTTCCGGGACCCGCCACGATAGGTGAAAAATCACGAAGGAGGAGCACCATGTTTATTATAGGTATTTTACATTTATTTTTACCTTAACTGTATAAACCCTCCCTGCACGGTTAACAAACCACCCTTTACTTTATTAATAACAGCGCGCAAGCGTAAATTTATATGAAAATGATATTATGAAGATTGAGAAAAAGCATTAAGAACAAACAGCAAACAAACTTTCGATATAATATCGTCAAGGAAATAGCGTGTAGAGAATATATATATTTCATTTAAGTTTCCCATGTAAAGTACTGACGTATGGCATTTCATAGATGCCTATAGCCACATACTGCATTTCATAGATGCCTATAGCCGCTAGAGGGCAGAAAGCGCACTCAGATACCCGCCGCCACCAGGAAGGCATAGAGCCCGCGTGAGTTTTAGTATGAAGTCAGCCTTTACCGGGGGCATAACCTACATCCATAGTTAGCAACCTCCCCCTAAGGGGGCGGGAATAGTGAGTGACAGGAACTATAGAAATGGGAGCTTTGAGGTGGTAAATAAGTGTATACTATAATAAATAACTTTAAAGAAGAAGATGCATTTCTGTTATCACTGACCTCGCTACCAAATCTAAAATAATATATTAAGAAATTCAGGTGAGAATAATTATCGTATATAGAGAAGTACTCTACGACAATGGTGATCAGCTCAGGATCAATCCATGTCTATATTTTCACAGATGAAACAGATAAATGCATCTATGGAAAAAATGTGTGTTAAAAAACTTCTAGACGCTTACAAGCAGCAACTCAGCGACGTTGAAGTAGAAAGCCTCAGTTCCAACAGTGTCCAGTTACAAGAGTCAGTCACTCCTCTCCCCCGTCCCCATATTGGCAAGGTCCTCCGCAGAAAAAATTGTCCCATGCGCTGCACTGTGACCGGGGCTTCTCCAATGCCTGTTGCCGTGACGTTCTTCAAGCAGTTTCCCAAAATAGCTAAGTAATTGTGATATGTATCCAGTGAGTAATGGGACAAATATTAAAAGAAATTGAAGTCGGCGGACTCTGCCATTTTACTTGTAGTGATGCTTTTGACTCAGCCACCCCACATCTAAAAGGGAGTATGGCTCTAGTAAATTAATAAAAGTAGAATTTCTGTACCCATTACTAACATGGATAACTTGTACTACTAGCTATAAGCAGTAATAAACTCCATTTTTGCTATAATTTGAATAATATAACGAGTAATTGCGTTTGAAGGGTGTTCAGTTTATTTGTATTAATGCCTAAGTTTATTATTAAACAGGCAAATGTATTCATTTTAATTGAAAGAGATTTAATGTACTTGTAAAATAATTTGTATATTAATTTCTTAAAGCAAAAGAAATAGAGTGGGAAATATCCTTACACCTGCTTTCAAGGTTCTTTCTTGTTTTCGTGGGTCTTATGTTTAGCGAGAGAAAGGGGGGAATGACCGATCGTTCTTTTAACGATTTTTTATATTAAAATACGTATATAACACATCCTTTTGAAGAATAAGAAACTTTTATGATGTTATTTAGATCTTTACTGTTTGATACAATGAGTTTTATTTTCGCGTTATGCAGGCAGGAAATAGTAGTCGAGTGACTTGTGCTGTTATAAGAGGGGATTTGTGTGTCGCTCTATCGCACCATAGTTGGGGGTAGAGGGACGACCTGGGATTGGTGACGCAGTCATGCGACCCTCGGGTTGACCGCGGTTCTACACACACACTCCTTCAGAGTGAGGGGGAAGGAAATCAGCGAGCTGTATACAGATCTCTCAGGGGAAATTCTTGGAGAGTGTGAGTTGCGAGTATGAACGAGTGTGAGAGAGAATGAGTGTGACTGACTGGGGGTATTATGGGAGGGTTGCTTTCGTGGGTAAGTCTGTTGGGAAGCAAGCAGTGTCTTTATGCAAGCCATGTACGCAAAGTTTTACTGGGAGGTGATGTAGCTGTTGCGATATCTATTTAGGGAAAGTTTTAAGAAAGTGATTTTCCACCTGCCCAGATATGGTTGAGATGCATATTTTATTTTATTTTTGTTTTCTCCCCTACTCCGCCAACGAGATTATTATTCGCTTTCGAAAATTCCAAGATAGATATTATGTGATAAAGGACCCGAATCTATGAATGATTCTTTATTTTTCTTTCTAGCTACAGTATATACATTATTTGTCTGAAAGAATATGCCCCACAAACTGGTTGTACAGAGGAGGAGAAGGATGTATTTTGGGAGGAGATGAACCAGGAGCTTAGAACAATTCCTATAAGGGAGAGTGTAATTTTGGGAGATGTAAATGGCCACTTGGGAATTGGGAGGGCTGGGATAGGTAAAGTTCATGGGGGCTGGGGGTGGGTGAGAAAAATGAAGGGGGAGAGAGAGTGATTGATTTCGCAGTGGTATTTGATTTGGCATTGGTCAACACATTCTTTGAGAAAAAGGAAAACAGATTGATTACATACAGTAGTGGTGGGAGGGAGAGTCAGATAGATTTATTGTTGTGTAGGAGAGACCATCTGAAGGAGATTAGCAACTGTAAAGTAATAAATGGGGAGAGTGTAGCAATGCAACATAGGATAGTAGTAACAGATTGCAGGCTCAGGAAATGTAGGAAAAGTAAGAAGCCGAGGATGGACCCAAAGATAAAGTGGTGGAGATTGAAAGATGCAGAGCTGAGAGCTATGTTTAAGGGAAGAGTGTTGGAAGCGATAAGGTTGAATGAGGATGTACAAGAATGGTGGACAGAGAATAGTAAGGTGATTTTGAAGGTTGATGAGGAGGTACTTGAAAAGTCATCAGGAAGGAACCCCCAATGATAAAGAGTAATGGTGTTGGAATGAGGAAGTGCAAGAATGGGTGAAGAACAAGAAAGAAGCTAAGAACAAGGAAGATTTATCAGGCCTGGAACAGGATAAAGAAGAGTACAAGCAGGCTAAGATGGAGGCAAGGAGAGCAGTAGCCAAAGCAAAGGCAGAGAAATTGAATGAAGTCTATGAAGAGCTGGAAACACCAGAAGGAGAGAAGAAAATATGGCGAATTGCCAAGGCCCGAGATACTACAACCAAGGACTTGACCAAAGTAAGACAAATAAAGGATAACCATGGAGTAGTTCTAGTAGAAAAGAATGAAATAAAAAGCAGATGGGAAACTTATTTTGAAGGATTACTAAATGAAGAGGACCCAAGAGCAGTATTTGAAAATGGACTTCCAAATGAAGCAGTTACAACAACCGTGGCTAGAAGAGAGGTAGAGTGGGCAGTAAGGAAAATGAAAAATGGAAAGGCAGCAGGACCTGATAAGATGCCAGTGGAGGTATGGAAGAGTCTTGGAGAGGAAGGCATAGATATCTTGTGGGACTTAATGCAAAAGATCTTTAGTCAGGAAAAGATGTCAGAGGAGTGGAGAGGAAGCCTAATCATCCCAATCTATAAAGGGAAGCGAGACATTCACGAGTGTGGAAACTATAGAGGTATAAAGTTGTTAAGTCATACTATGAAGATATGGGAGATCATAGAGAGGAGACTCAGAGAGGTAACGACAATTGGAGATGAACAGTTTGGCTTCATGCCTGGAAGAGGGACAGTGGATGCCATATTTGCCTTGAGACAAATGATGGAAAAGCATCGGGAGAAACAGAAAGGACTGCATATGGTCTTTATTGACCTGGAAAAGGCATATGATCAAGTATCACGTCAAGAGGTGTGGAGGTGTATTAGACAAAAGGGAGTCCCCGAGAAATATGTAAGAATCATCTAAGATATGTATGAGAGGGCAGAGGCAAATGTTAAGAGCAGTGTGGGCTTCACAAAAAGTCTCTCAGTAAATGTTGGTCTGCATCAAGGGTCTGCTTTGAGTCCATATCTATTTGATCTGGTCTTGGATGTAGTAACCCAGGGTATTAGAGATCAATCCTCTATGGTGTATGCTCTTTGCAGATGACATTGTACTGTGTAGCAACATACGAGAGGTAGTGGAGGAGAAGCTTGAGGAGTGGAGAAGAGTGAAGGAGGATAAAGGACTAAAAATCAGCAGGAAGAAGACAGAGTACTTGAGGTTGAGAGATGATGAGGATGGGGAGGTCAATTTGCAGGGGGAGGTATTGAAAAGAGTTAAAAAGTTCAAGTATTTGGGATCAACAGTAGCAGAGGATGGTGACCTAGAGTTAGAAATAACCCACAGAATACAAGCGGGATGGAAGAACTGGAAGAAAGTGTCTGGGGTGCTGTGTGACAGGAGAATAGGGATTAAGTTGAGGGGTAAAGTGCATAAGACAGTTGTGAGACCTGCGATGATGTATGGAGCAGAGACATGGGCAATAAAGAAGACACAAGAGAAAAAAGTGAATGTGGCAGAGATGAGGATGTTGAGATGGATGTTTGGGGAGACAAGAAGCGATAAGATCAGAAACGAGGTAATGAGAGGTACCTCAAAAGTTAGAGAAATATCAGATAAGATACAAGAAAGTAGACTGAGATGGTATTGTCATGTCGTTAGGAGGGATGAACAGTATGTTGGGAGGAGGGTGATAGAAATGGATATACAGGGTAGAAGGAGGGCGAGACCAAAGCGTACGTGGATGGATTGCATCAATGATGACCTGAGGTCTAAAAGTTTGTTGGGTGATGAGGTATGGGACAGAAACATATGGAGAACACTGGCCAGAAACATCGACCCCACATAAGTGGGAAAAGATGTACATGAAGAAGAAGTAGTAGAGCATGTTTATACACCCTTGTGGAATGTATCCATGTGTATTAACGTTATTCCTTGTGGAAGAAGATGAAGAATATTTCTCTGATTGTAGTTTAATATTTCCCTTTGTGGGACTTTGCAAGCCAGAGCATGGCAGAATCTTTTAGTTTAGTGTTGAATAGCTGAAGCTGTTTCAAATCCAGTCGTCACTGTTAATGACAACTTGGTTCAAAATTTTCCTTTTACATATATTGCATTTTTGTTTTATTATTTTATTGCCTTATTGCATGTGAAGAATTCTTAATCTTAAATATTGATATTCCCTGATATTTAATTGTTATTTTGATTTTCTTGAAATTTGAATTTGATCGCATTCCTTTTATGTTTTGCATGTCATTTAATGTTTTTTAATAAAAATTATTCACTTTACTGATAGTATATGTTCCAGTGGTGGATCCCATTTTTATTTTTCATTTGTTCTTTTCTCTTAAAAGAAGCTCTCATCCCTCATAATAACCCTGCAGTCACAATAACTTTTTTTTTTTTTTTAAGTATAACTTTGTTAATTGAATATTCTCCAGCGTGTTTCACTCAAACTCACCAGAAGCTGTAGTAGATGCCTTATTACTTAATTCAGTAAATTTTAACTGTGTTTTCTATTCTTATTAATGATGATTATTTGCAGTTTATATTTCAGCTTATAGCTAATTTTAAATATATCTTGTTTAATATTCTTGTATGTGTAGAAAGGATGATTCTAATATAAAAATCTTCCTACTATTCCTCCGTTCTCTGCTTTTCTCTCGTGTAGTGACGACATAGTAAAGACGTAATGATGACGTATTTTGTAATTACGTTGTTTACACAATTTTCTTGTAATAAAATAGCTTTTACTGATAAATTTTGTTATATTATAAAAATTGCTCTTGCCGATAACTCTGTTATAAATTTGACCCTGCTGATATGTCATCAGCCTGTCTAGATACATTTCAGCAGCTTCTTTATTATTTGAATAGCTAAAATACCGTCTCCTGCAACGCAAAGAAAATTCTGCAGATTGTACGCCAGTAATCTATTTTGCCCATATCTCAGTTTTTTTATTTGCTCCCGCTTGTTGCACCTAAAACACTGTCTCTCCCTTGCATCTCTGCCATAACTGCCTGCCAGGGACCACCACTATAGTAGCCCTCAAATATTATATGACCAGTTACTGCTCTGAATATGTATACTACAGGGGGCCGAATGATGACATCACCAAGAGGGACACTTGATCGCTCTCTATTGGCAGCCAAACATCCAAAAGGCAAGATCTCGCTTCAGCAGTCAAACTTACTTCAAACTTTTTTTTACGTGGCGTCTTCACAGGAATTCATCTGGCACAAACAAGGTGAGAGATAGTGTATGGTAAAGCTCGTAGGTCAAGCAAATTGGGAATTTGAGAAACTGGTTAAATTTGTTACTGGTCAAATCCTAAGAAATTTTCCTCACTCCCACGCCCATACAAAACGAACTTTTGAAGATTACCTAACTGGAATCTCAAATTTAATTCCTCGACCTGGAAATTACTGCCAATATACATTGATAAGAAATTTCTTTCATTGAGGGTGCAAAAAGTAAAATTTTGTCCTCAGAACATTGCTCATTACCACGGAAATAAATGTTTGTTTGTTTAACGAATTCTAATTCATTTTACCCCTTTCTGTCATCGTAAATAAAGTGTTTTACGTCAATACCCACAAAAAAGTGGGTTTTATTTGCTATAAATTGCAAATAATTAATAAGTAATTTTGCCCTGTTGGCATTGCAAATCTTTCTTGTTAACCACAAGTTAATGAAAATATACTGCATTTATCTTACTGACTATTCACATATTAGGAATAAAGTGTTTTAAGTTATAAGTTCATAGACTGTTTTTTCTGTCTGTCGTTTTCCTTTGTGTGACATTACCTCATCTCTGCCTTGTTCTTAACCTTTTTCTTTTCATTCGTCTTGGTATTTTCTCGTGCCCGGGCCATTATTGATGAGGGCAGCTTCTGCCTGTCCCGATGTCACACTCATATATATATCTATTCTATCTATCTACCTTGGCTGTTTCCCCCTTTAATTGGGGGGTAGCCGACATCAAGAAAGGAAAACAAATAGGGGGATTACTTTGCTCTATGGGCAATGACGAGGGAGCTAGCGACCGTTCAGATGGCACTGCTGGAGTGCCACAGCCCATCCTCCCGGCTCTTCCACAACCTGTGTTGCTTCACAACTGCCGACTCCTCCTACTGCCCCTACCACAGGGCTACCTCTGTAAGATGCAGCCCCGTGGCAACAGCAGATGCCCATCAGAGCTGCGTCACAATCGCTCGCCACTCATTCCTATTCCTAGCACGCTCGCTTGCTTCCCTCTCATCCATCCTCCTAGCATTCAGGGCTCTCCTTACTCCATCCATCCATCCAAACCTAGGCCTCCCTCTAGCATTTCTCCCATCAACTCTCGCATTCATCACCTTTTTCAGCAGCCTTTCATCATCCATCCTTTCCACATGGCCAAACCATCTCAGAATATTCATATCTACACTGGCTGCAATTTCTACCCTATCCAATCGAGATACACCAATCATACTCCTCAGGCATTTCATCTCAAACACATTTAGTTTCTGTCTCTCACTTACTTTCATACCCCATAACTCTGATCCATACATCACAGTTGGCACAACCACTTCCTCATACAAAACTTTCTTAACATTCATTTCAAACCCTCTATTCTTCATCACTCCTTTCAATGCACCCAACACTTTACATCCTTCATTCACTCTGTGACATACATCTGCTTCCACTCCAACATTTGCAGCTATAACCGAGCCTAAATACTTAAACTGATTAACCTCCTCAAGTGTCTCTCCATTCAACATAAAATTCAATCCAGCGCCATCCTCATTTCTTGTACACCTCATAACCTTACTCTTTCCCACATTCACTCGCAACTTCCTTCTCTCACACACCATTCCAAATTCTGACACTAACTGACACAGCCTTTCCTCTGAATCTGCCACCACCACAGTATCATCTGCAAACAGCAACTGATTCAGCTCCCACTAGTTATCATCCCCATCTACCATTCTCAAACCTCGACCACGCACTTGCTCATTCACCTCTCTTACAACTCCATCAATATACAAATTGAACAGCCATGGTGACATCACACATCCCTGTCTCAGTCCCACACTCACTGGAAACCACTCACTCACTTCATTCCCTACCCTAACACAAGCTCTACTGCCCTCATACAAACTCTTCACTGCATGCAACAATTTACCATTAATTCCATATAATCTCAAAACATTCCACATAGCCTCTCTATCAACTCTATCATATGCTTTCTCCAGATCCAAAAATGCAAAATACACATCCTTACCCTTTGCTAAATACTTCTCACATAACTGCCTAACTATAAAAATCTGATCTATACAACCTCTACCTCTCCTAAAACCACTCTGCACTTCCGCGATCACATATTCTGTCTTATCCCTAATCCTATTAACCAGTATCCTACCATACACTTTTCCTACCACACTCAACAAACTTATACCCTTAAAATTACTGCATTCATACATATCTCCCTTACCTTTGTATAGGGGCACTATACAGGCAATCACCCATTCCACTGGCACCAATGACAACATAAAGCATATATTAAACACTCTCACTAACCATTCCAATGCAGTCACACCCCGTTCTTTCAACATCTCCGCTCACACACCATCCATTCCAGGTGCTTTACCTGCTTTCGCTTCATACAATGCCCTTTTCACCTCCTCTCTTGTAATCTCTCTCTCATTTTCATCTCCCATTACTGCCCCTTGAACCCCTCCCACTGCCACTATAGCTGCTTCTCTATCTTCCTCAACATTCAGCAAGCACTCAAAATATTCTGCCCATCTTTTCCTTGCATCGTTCCCTCTTAACATTTGTCCATTCACATCTTTCACTGTCTCTTCCATCCTCGATCTACCCTTCCTAACTCTTCACTTCTTTCCAAACCTTCTTTTTATTCTCCTTATATGACCTACTAAAATCCTGTCCCCACCTAACATTTGCCAACTTCTTCTCTTCCTCTACCTTCCGCTTGGTTTCCACAATTTTCTCCCTATATCTTTCATACTTCTCCCTACTTTTACACAGCAGCCATTCCTCAAAAGCCCTCTTTTTCTCTTCCACCTTCATTTTCACCCCTTCATTCCACCACTCGCTGCCCCCTCCTCATGCCACCTCCAACAAACCTCTTTCCACACATATCACTTGTATGTCCCACAAAACATTCTTTCATCAACCCCGATTCCTCCCCTAACTCCCCAACTTCTCTTTTGTTCACCCTGTCATATGCCACTCTCAACCTGTCCTGATATTCCTGTCTCTTCTCTGGCTTTTTCAACTCTTCCACCTTCACTATTTCCCTTCTACATCCCCCCACACAATTTCCCCACTCTTTTGCTACTACCACTTTTGCTTCAACCAAAAAATGATCAGACATCCCAGTAGCCACACCCCTGAATGCATGTACATCTTTCACTCTACCAACCATGCTCTTTGCTACCAACACATAATCCATCAATGCTCTTTCTTTCACTCTTCCATTTGCCACTCTCATCCATGTATACTTATTTATTAACTTCTTCTTAAATAAACTATTACCTATCACCAACTCTTGCTCCACACACATATCTAGCAGTCTCTCGCCACTCTCATTCCCACCTGGTACCCCATACTTTCCTACAACACCTTCTATCTCTCCATCACCAACTCTGGCATTCAAGTCACCCAACACAACTACATAGTTCCTTCTACTCAGACCATCCACACATCTAGTTAACTCATTACAGAATTCATCCCGCTCTTCCTCACTTCTCTCACATCCTGGCCCATACCCACTAACAAAAGCCCAACTTAGTCTTCCTATCTTAGCCCTCACCGACATCAGCCTAGATGACACTTCTTTCCATTCCACTACCTGATTTACCATCCATTCACTCAGTAATAATGCCACACCTTCTCTCGCTCTCCCCCTTTCAACCCCAGACACCCTACCCGTCACATCACCAAATGCCACTTCTCCTTTTCCTTTCATCTTCGTCTCACACAATGCCAATACATCCATCCTCCTCCTACCAAACATATATCCAATCTCACATCTTTTGCTCTCTATCGTACAACAACCACGCACATTTAGACACCCCAAAACTAGAGTTTGGGGAGAAGTTATTCTCCCCTCTACTCCCCTTCTTCTTTGATGTCTCGCAGGAGGTTGATACAAGGGGGGGATTCCTAGTCCCCCCCCACCCCATCCACTTTTAGTCGCCTTTTACGACACGCAGGGAATACGTTGAGGCTATTCTTTGATGTTGTGCCCGCCCCACAGGGCACTATATATATATATATAAAAAAAAAAATTGTTCAAAGGTGGTTTTGCCCTTTTTTACACTGCAGATATTTCTTGCTAACCATAATTGATAGAATACATATTTATCTCGTAGATTCTCCCTTTATTGTAAATAAAGTGTTTTACCATATAAATTGCAAATAATTAATATGTAATTTTGCCCTATTGTCATTGCAAACTTCTATGGTTACCCACAATTTAAGGAATACATACTGCATTTGTCTTATGGTAGAATAAATAACTAACCAATATATTTTCATCCAGTAGAATAATATTGGACACATTATATGTGAGCTTGTTCCATCAGTTTTTACATTATCAATGGTGTGTCATTTCTGTTTCTGCAATTGCAGTGTCCTCTATTCTACTCTGCCTGTGTGACAGAGGCATTCGTCGAGTTGAGGCCAAAGTCTTGGAATCCGTCTGTAATGCCGGGAATCAAAATCGTGCTCACTACCTCCAGGATTCGAGGCAACATTCCATAATTTTAAATTTGTTCCACATTTCCAAAATTAAATTATTTTTTTTTTACCACTGCATTTTAAAAATTAAAAGAAAGTTGAATTCTGAGTTCCATTTAACTGAGTAGTGGTATGAAGGTCTGTCTTGTCTGTTCGGAAGCTCTTAACAGAGTTCAGTACTTTGAGTCCCCTTAGTAAAACAGAAACTTAACAAAAACCTCCCCACATATATATATATATATATATATATATATATATATATATATATATATATATATATATATATATATATATATATATATATATATATATATATATATATATATATATATGTAGTCGCCGTGGCTCAGTCGGTAGCGTCTCCGACTCTGAGGCGTCAGGTCGAGGGTTCGCGCCCCGCCACGGTCTGAGGTTAGCAAAGGCATGCACTCAGCGTAAGGATTACATCTGCCAAAACAAGTCCTTCGCAAGAAGACAACCGTCCTAGCCCTTGGTTGATAAGGGAGTCCGTGACGTAAAACCGGAACCGGAACCATATATATATATATATATATACACAGTGTTACCTCGGTTATTCGCGCTTCTTGGTTCGCGTTCTCACTCTATCGCGGTTTTTTTTTTTTTAATAAATTATTATTTTATTTTATGGGTATAGGCAAATATATTAAAATATTGAAAAAAAAATTTCCAGTATTTTCATTTATTTATTGAAATTAACGTTGCGTGCTGTTATTTATAATGTAAAGGGTGTTTTTTTAACAGTGCAGGTAGGGTTTATACAGTTCGTAAACGAAAAAATAATTTGTAAATGAGTATGTGTGTTATGTCATCATCACCTCATTCATCGTAATTTTATCTATCACTTTCATAAAAATTTACGTTGCTTGATGTTATTTATAATGTAAAGGGTGATTTTTTAACAGTGCAGGGAGGGTTTATACAGTACGTAAAAGAAAAAATAATTGTAAATGAGTATGTATGTCACGTCATTATCACCTCATTCACCGTAATTTTATCTATCACTTTCATAAAAATTTACGTTGCTTGCTGTTACTTATAATGTAAAGGGTGTTTTTTTAACAGTGCAGGGAGGGTTCATACAGTACGTAAACAAAAAAATAATTGTAAATGAGTATGTATGTCACGTCATTATCACCTCATTCACCGTAATTTTATCTATCACTTTCATAAAAATTTACGTTGCTTGCTGTTATTTATAATGTAAAGGGTGTTTTTTTAACAGTGCAGGGAGGGTTTATACAGTACGTAAACGAAAAAATAATTGTAAATGAGTATGTATGTCACGTCATTATCACCTCATTCACCGTAATTTTATCTATCACTTTCATAAAAATTTACGTTGCTTGCTGTTATTTATAATGTAAAGGGTGTTTTTTTAACAGTGCAGGGAGGGTTTATACAGTACGTAAACGAAAAAATAATTGTAAATGAGTATGTATGTCACGTCATTATCACCTCATTCACCGTAATTTTATCTATCACTTTTATAAAAATTTACATAGCTTGCTGTTATTTATAATGCAAAGGGTGTTTTTTTAACAGCGCAGGGAGGGTTTATACGGTACGTAAACGAAAAAATAATTGTAAATGAGTATGTATATCACGTCATTATCACCTCATTCACCGTAATTTTATCTATCACTTTCATAAAAATTTACGTTGCTTGCTGTTACTTATAATGTAAAGGGTGTTTTTTTAACAGTGCAGGGAGGATTTATACAGTACGTAAATGAAAAAATAATTGTAAATGAGTATGTATGTCACGTCATTATCACCTCATTCACCGTAATTTTATCTATCACTTTCGTAAAAATTTACGTTGCTTGCTGTTCTGTATAATGTAAAGAGTGTTTTTTTAACAGTGCAGGGAGGGTTTATACAGAACGTAAACGAAAAAATAATTGTAAATGAGTATGTATGTCACGTCATTATCACCTCATTCACCGTAATTTTATCTATCACTTTCATTAAAATTTACGTTGCTTGCTGTTATTTATAATGTAAAGGATGTTATTTTAACAGTGCAGGGAGGGTTTATACAGTGTAAACGTAAAAATATATTAAAATATCTATGTACATATAGTCGGATCCTACTTCGCGGATTTCCTGGTTCGCGCCAGGTCCCGGAACCGAACTACCGCGTAAAGTGAGGCAACACTGTATATATATATATATATATATATATATATATATATATATATATATATATATATATATATATATATATTATATATATATATATATATATATATATATATATATATATATATATATATATATATATATATATATATATATATATATATATATATATATATATAAATGAGTAATCCCTCATTTATCGTGGGGGTTCGGTTCTGGGACCGGCCGCGATAGGTGAATTCCCGCGAAGTAGGAACACCTTAAAAAAAAAAAACTTTTTTTTTAAGATGATTATGACACCAGGACAGGCCAAAAATGATAAAATAAAACAGCCTTTATCAGGCTGTAAAGAGAAACAGAGATGGAGAGTGTAATGACATGTCAGATGTGAAGGGATTATAAAAGATGAGTAATGAATATCCAGCTCTCTGCTGGGTTTTAATATACCTCTGCATTACTTTCAAGATGTCTATTCTAAAAATTCTCCTTAGATCTCATTATTATTGTTATTATTATTATTATTATTATTATTATTATTATTATTATTATTATTATTATTATTATTATTACGAATTTGTAATTCAACCACTATTTTTACAATAAATAATGTAGTTTTGGTTGGATGAACAAGAGTTACTTAAAGATTCTCTCTCTCTCTCTCTCTCTCTCTCTCTCTCTCTCTCTCTCTCTCTCTCTCTCTCTCTCTCTCTCTCTCTCTCTCTCTCTCTCTCTCTCTCTCTCTCTCTCCAACATTCTATTCTACCCAACCCCCTACACTCTCTTTGTCCCAACAAACTCGGGAGGGGCACTGTACACAGATGTACAATGATGAGCCCATAATAATAATAATAATAATAATAATAATAATAATAATAATAATAATAATAATAATAATAATATTCACCACAATCATCATCAAAGGAAAATTATTATTGCCAATAATAATAATATTAATAATAATAAGATCTAAGGAGAATTATTGGAATAGACATCATGAAAGTAATGCAGAGGTATATTAAAACCCAGCAGAGAGCTGGATATTCATTACACATCTTTTATAATCCCTTCACATCGGACAGGTCATTACACTCTTCATCTCTGTTCCTCTTTACAGCCTGATAAAGGCTGTCTCATTTTATCATATTTTTGCCCATCCTGGTGTCACAACAATCTAAAAAAAAAAAAAAAAAATAATAAAAATAAAAAAATAACAATAAATAAATTAATAAATAAATAAATAAATAAATAATGGGTGGGGAGGAAATCCACGATACAGTGAATCCGCGATATAGCGAGGGATTACTGTATATGTATGTATATATATATATATATATATATATATATATATATATATATATATATATATATATATATATATATATATATATACAGTGTTGCCTCCCTTATCGCGGTAGTTCGGTTCCGGGACCCGGCGCGAACCAGGAAAATCGCGAAGTAGGATCAGCCTTTTTTTTTTTTTTTTTTAAGATGATTATGACACCAGGACAGGCCAAAAATTATAAAATAAAACGGCCTTTATCAGGCTGTAAAGAGAAACAGAGATGGAGAGTGGGATGACCTGTCAGATATGAAGGGATTATAAAAGATGTGTAATGAATATCCAGCTCTCTGCTGGGTTTACTATACCTCTGCATTACCTTCATGATGTCTATTCTAAAACTTCTCCTTAGATCTTATTATTATTATTATTGACAACAATAATTTTCCTTTGATGATAATTGGGGAGATTATTATTATTATAATTATTATTATTATAATTATTAATATTATCATCGTCATTATTACTACGGATTCGTAATTAAACCATTATATTTACTATAAATAATGTAGTTTTGGTTGAATGAGCAAGAGTTACTTAAAGACACACTCCTCTCTCTCTCTCTCTCCTCTCTCTCTCTCTCTCTCTCTCTCTCTCTCTCTCTCTCCTCTCTCTCTCTCTCTCTCTCTCTCTCTCTCTCTCTCTCTAACATTCTATTCTACCCAACCCCCCACACTCTCTTTGTCCCAGCCAACTAAGGAGGGGCACTTTACACAGTTATTAAAAGTAAATAAACCAACAGATGTACAAACAATGAAGAGCCCTTAATTATAATAATAATGATGATGATGATAATAATTCCACAATCATCATCAAAGGAAAATTATTGTTGCCAATGATAATAATAATAATAATAATAATAATTATAATAATAATTATAATAATAATAAGATCTAAGCAGAATTATTAGAATAGACATCATGAAAGTAATGCAGAGGTATATTAAAACCCAGCAGAGAGCTGGATATTCATTACACATCTTTTATAATCCCTTCACATCTGACAGGTCATTACACTCTCCATCTCTGTTTCTCTTTACAACCTGATAAAGTCTGCTTTATTTTATAATTTTTTGGCCCATCCTGGTGTCACAATAATCTTTAATAATAATAAAAAAAAAATAAAAAAAATTGGGGGGGCCCAAAAAGAAAAACCGCGATACAGTGAGAACACGAACCAAGAAACGCGAATAACCGGGGTAACACTGTGTATATATATATATATATATATATATATATATATAAATATATATATATATATATATATATATATATATATATATATATATATATGAAGACTCCGTGGCAAAAATGGTAGCGTCCGCGACTCTGAGGCGGCAGGTCGAGGGTTCACGTCCCGTCACGGACTGAGGTTAGTAAGGGCATACACTAATGGTAACGATTACACCTGCCAAAACAAATCCTTCATAAGAGGGCAACCGTCCTAGCCCTTAGTTGAAAAGGGAGTTCGTGACGTAAAACCGAAACAACAATATATATATATATATATATATAATATATATATTATATAATATATATATATATATATATATATATATATATATATATATATACAGTGTTGCATCACTTATCGTGGTAGTTCGGTTCCGGGACCCGGCGCGAACCCGGGAATCCGTGGTGTAGAGATCAGCCTATATGTACATAGATATTTTAATGTATTTTTACGTTTACACTGTATAAACCCTCCCTGTACTGTTAAAAAAAACACCCTTTACATTATAAATAACAGCAAGCAACGTAATTTTTTTATGAAAGTGATAGGAAAACTTACCATGAATGAGGTGATGATGACTTGACATTAATAGGTTCCATATTTTATAATAACTTTTACGTTTACGTAAAATAGCGGCCGACATCCACAAACTTTTTTCCTTCTTTCAACATATCTAAGAGTTTCACTTTATCTACAATGATTAACATTTTCCTTTGCCGCTTAGGCTTACTACAAGAAGCCTTAGATGATGAAGGATGCTTGGGAGGCATTGCAAAGGTTAAAATATGCGAGTAAAAAAATCACAAGCAAAACATATTAATAATAATAAGCACAACATGAATGGCACACACGAGTGAGGCGAGACAATGGAAGATGGTGGAAGCCTTTGTCCGAAACGCTGATAGCGGTATCGTATTTTACATGTTGCAATACTGTTAGTACTTATGTTTTTTACTATTTTTTACTGTTATATTATTCTTAGGCTAAGAAATAAGTTTTTTTTATCAATAAAATCATGAAACTACTGGAAATATAAATATATATGCTAGCTCACGTAGCTTCGACCCCAATACATTGTACGCTATCGAACACAAGCAAAACGTGAGTTAGACTGAACGAGTCTTTGTTCAAAACGCTGATAGCGGTATCGTATTTTACATGGTGCAATACTGTTAGTATTTATGTTTTTTACTACTTTTTACTGTTTTATTATTCTTAGGCTAATAAATACGTTTTTATTTATCAATAAAATCATGAAACTACTGGAAATATAAATATATATGCTAGCTCACGTAGCTGCGACCCCAATACATTGTACGCTATCGAACACTATTTCGTATGATGCAATACTGTGAGTTATACTGTATGTATGTATAGCATTCAGTTATTAGTACAATGTATATTAATTTAAAATTCATCTACTTATTTGATGATTGTACAAAATCTATTGTATATATTCACTGTAATTTGGACCAAATATTCCTTTTGTAAAGATTATACTGTACTTTTAAAAAGAGGTGGCCAATAAACGTATGTATCTACCTATCTATCTATCTATCTACATTTATGTTTTTTACTATTTTTTACTGTTTTATTATTCGTAGGCTGGGAAATAATTTTTTTTATCAATTAGATAATGAAATATGTTTTTTTCAATAAAAAAAAATGAAAATACTGAATTTTTTTTTTTTTATATTTTAATATTTTTGCATATACCCATGAAATAAAATAATAATTTATAAAAAGAAAAAAAAACGCGATAGAGTGAGAAAGCGAACCAAGAAGCGCGAATAACTGGGGTAACACTATAATATATATATATATATATATATATATATATATATATATATATATATATATATATATATATATATATATATATATATATATATATATATATAGTAATCCCTCGTTTATTGCGAGGGTTCGGTTCCGGGACCAGTCGCGATAGGTGAATTTTCGTGAAGTAGGAACACCTTATAAAAAAATATTTTTTTTTTCCTTTCCTTTTTTTTTTACACTTCTTCCACGAGTATAAAGAGGACTACGATAAGAAAAGATCATAATCATCATTATATATATATATATATATATATATATATATATATATATATATATATATATATATATATATATATATATATATATATATATATATATACAGTGTTCCTTCAATTATCGCGAAGGTTCGGTTCCGGGACCCGGCGCGAGACAGGAAAATCGCAGAGTAGGATCAGCCTATATGTACATAGATATTTTAATTTATTTTTACGTTTACACCGTATAAACTATATAAACCCTCCCTGTACTGTTAATAAACCACCCTTTACTTCATAAATAACAGCATGCAAGCGTAAATTTATATGACATACTCATGTACATAGGTATTTTAAAATTATTTTTACGTTTACTGTATAAACCCTCCCTGCACTGTTAAAATACCACCCTTTACTTTATAAATAACAGCATGCAACGTAAATTTATGTGTATGTGATAGGTAAACTTACCGTGAATGAGGTGGTAATGAGCTTGTAGACGCCAGAGGAAATTATTCCGCAGCCAATAACAGCTTTACGGCTGTTATTCATTGAGGCCAAAATAGCGGCCGACATATCTAAGAGTTTCACCTTATCTGTTATGGTTAACATCTTCCTTTGCCGCTTAGGCTCACTACCAGAAGCCATAGAAGATGAAGGATGCTTGGGAGGCATTGCAGAGGTTGAAAAAAGTGAAGAAAATAAATCACAAGCACAACGTATTAATAAGCACAACGTGAACGGCGCACACGTGAGTTAGACTGAACGAGTGAGGCGAGACAATGGAAGATGGTGCAAGCCTTTGTCCGAAACGCTGATAGCGGTATCATATTTTACATGGTGCAATACTGTTAGTATTTATGTTTTTTACTATTTTTTACTGTTTTATTATTTTTAGGCTAAAAAATACGATTTTTATCAATAAAATCATGAAACTACTGGAAATTTTAATATATATGCTAGCTCACGTAGGTGCGACCCCAATACACTGTACGCTATCGGACACTATTTCACATGATGCAATACTTTTACTTTTACTTTTACTTTTTGTGGTTTATACCCTCCTGTAGAAGGCTTCGCCTCCTCTCTGGCTGGTTTTAAATTTAATTAGATTTTCTTTTTTTACTTTTTATCTGTCTCACACCTTGAAAGGCTCATTTATAGTAATGAGTTCGATATCGTAGCATTTTTCAAATAAGTATGTTTTCAGTTTTTTCTTGAATTGCACCACATCTTCACTGTCTTTGAGTAGCACTGATAATTCATTATATAATCTTGGAGCACTATATTGATAGGTTCTACTACCTATATTTCGATTAGATCTTGGTTCATGCAGTCTATATTTGTCATTTGCATGTCTCCCTGTGATGTTTGTTCCAAGATCAAAAGGGACTAAATACTCATGTAAGTATTTCGGTTCTCCGGACTTTAATGTCTTGTAGGTTAGCAAACAGATTTTGTATACAATTCTTCCTTTTATAGGCAGCCAATGAAATTCAATCAGTGTCGGTGTAATTCTTTGACGTCGCTGTGTGCCTTTTATTAATCTTGCTGCTATATTTTGAATGATCTGAAGTTTTTTAATAAATTGTTGGGCAAACCATAGTAAAGGGAATTGCAATAATCCAATCTAGATATTATATGGTTATGAACAAGCGTATTTAGGGCATCTTCATTTAAATACTTTTTGATAAATGCAATATTTCTAAGATGATAATTACATGTTATATATCTAAATTTATGTTTTTTACTCATTTTTACTGTTTTATTACTCTTAGGCTAGGAAATACTTGCTTTATCAATAAAATAATGAAAATTTCAATATGTACTATCTTACGTAGGTTCGACCCTTTTCATTTTCCGAAACGCTGATACCGGTATCGTATTTTACATGGTGCAATACTGTTAGTATTTATGCTTTTTACTATTTTATACTGTTTTATTATTCTTAGGCTAAGAAATACGTTTTTTTATCAATAAAATCATGAAACTACTGGAAATATAAATATATATGCTAGTTCACGTAGGTGCGGCCCCAATACATTGTACGCTATCGGACACTATTTCACATAATGCAATACTGAGAGTTATATATCTAAATTTATGTTTTTTACTATTCTTTACTATTTTATCATTCATAGGCTGGGAAAGAAATTTTTTTTATCAATTAAATAATGAAATATATTTTTTTCAATAAAAAAAAATTAAAATACTGAAAATTTTTATTTTTTTAATATTTTAATATTTTTGCATCAAAGAAAAAAAAAATCGCGGTACAGTGAATTCGCAAGGCAAAAAATGCAATAGAGCGAAGGATCACTATATATATATATATATATATATATATATATATATCTATATATATATATATATATATATATATATATATATATATATATATATATATATATATATATATATATATATATATATATATATATATATATTGGCATTTATTATCCTACTAGGAATCTACGGTATTACCAAGTCAATTTTCAGTAATTTCCCTTCTGAACCTAAATTTATCAAGCTTAAATCCATTACCCATTACGAGTTCTGGTTTAATCATGAAGTTTTAAAACTTTATTAATTATCACTCTTGTAATGGGCTGTCAGATGTGAAGGGATTATAAAGGATGTGTAATGAATATCCAGCTCTCTGCTGGGTTTTAATATACCTCTGCATTACTTATATGATGTCCATTCCAAAAATTTTCCTTAGATATTATTATTATTATTAATATGATTATTATTATTTTTAACAATAATTTTCCTTTGATGTTGATTGTGGAGATTATTATTATTATTATTATTATTATTAATTTCATTATTATTACAAATTTTAATTAAACCATTATTTTTACAATAAATAATGTAGTTTTGGTTGAATGAACAAGAGTTAATTAAAGATGTCTCTCTCTCTCTCTCCAACATTCTGTTCTACCCAACCCCCCACACTCTCTTTGTCCCAGCCAACAAGGGAGGGGCACTGTACACAGTTGTTAAAGTAAATAAACCAACAGATGTACAAACAATGATGAGCCCTTAATAATAATAATAATAATAATAATAATAATAATAATAATAATAATAATAATAATAATAATAATAATAATCTCCACAATCATCATCAAAGGAAAATTATTGTTGCCAATAATAATAATAATAATAATAATAATAATAATAATAATAATAATAATAACAATAATAATAAGATCTAAGGAGAATTATTGGAATAGACATCATGAAAGTAATGCAGAGGTATATTAAAACCCAGCAGAGAGCTGGATATTCATTACACACCTTTTATAATCCCTTCACATCTGACAGGTCATTACACTCTCCATCTCTGTTTCTCTTTACAACCTGATAAAGGCTGTTTTATTTCATCATTTTTTTGGCCCATCCTGGTGTCATAATCATCTTGGGAGAAAAGAAAAAAAAATGGCCCCAAAAAAAAAAATTGCGATATTGTGAATTCGTGATAGGTGAATCGCAATAGAGCGAGGGATTGCTGTATAAATAAATAAATAAATAAATAAATCGCTGTATCGTGGTTCACCTATCGCAGATTCACTGTATTGCGGATTTTTTTTTATTTTGGGGGGGGAAATTCAAGATTATTGGTGACACCCAGGATGGGCCAAAAAATGATAAAATAAAACAGCCTTTATCAGGCTGTAAAGAGAAACAGAGATGGAGAGTGTAATGACCTGTCAGATGTGAAGGGATTATAAAAGATGTGTAATGAATATCCAGCTCTCTGCTGGGTTTTAATATACCTCTGCATTACTTTCATGATGTCTATTCCAATAATTCTCCTTAGATATTATTATTATTATTATTATTATTATTAGTCTTATTATTATTATTATTATTATTATTGGCAACAGTAATTTTCCTTTGATGATGGTTGTGGAGATTATTATGATGATTATTATTATTACTATTATTATTATTATTATGATTATTATTATTACTATTATTATTATTAAGGGCTCATCATTGTTAGTACATCTGTTGGTTTATTTACTTTAATAACTGTGTACAGTGCCCCTCCCTAGTTGGCCGGGACAAAGAGAGTGTGGGGGGTTGGGTAGAATAGAATGAGAGAGAGGAGAGAGAGAGAGAGAGAGAGAGAGAGGAGAGAGAGAGAGAGAGAGAGAGGAGAGAGAGAGAGAGAGAGAGAGAGAGAGAGAGAGAGAGAGAGAGAGAGAGAGAGAGAGAGAGAGAGAGAGAGAGAGAGAGAGAGAGAGAGAGAGAGGAGAGAGAGAGAGAGAGAGAGAGAGAGAGAGAGAGAGAGAGAGAGAGAGAGAGAGAGAGAGAGAGAGAGAGAGAGAGAGGAGAGAGAGAGAGAGAGAGAGAGAGAGAGAGAGAGAGAGAGAGAGAGAGAGAGAGAGAGAGAGAGAGAGAGGAGAGGAGAGAGAGAGAGAGAGAGAGAGAGAGAGAGAGAGAGAGAGAGAGAGAGAGAGAGAGAGAGAGAGAGAGAGAGGGAGAGAGAGAGAGAGAGAGAGAGAGAGAGAGAGAGAGAGGAGAGAGAGAGAGAGAGAGAGAGAGAGAGAGAGAGAGAGAGAGAGAGAGAGAGAGAGACTTTAATTAACTCATGTTCATTCAACCAAAACTACTTTATTTTTTTGTAAAAATAATGGTTTAATTACAAATTCCCTTTCGCTTTTCTATCGCTACTACTTCCATCGCTGCTCTGATGAGTTGGCGAATTGCATCCCTCCCCACTGCCAAGGCCGCGTAACACTCGCCAAGCAGCCTCATCTCACAGGTACTGTGTGGAGATTTGTAGCACGCGGATTGGTCGGTGCAGCGACTGCTTCTTCCCATCTACCTCCAGACTCTGGAACTCTCTTCCTCCTTCTGTCTTTCCTAATTCTAATGACCTTTCATCCTTCAAAAAGCAGATCTATCGTCATCTCAGAGCCAAGTCCTCCATATCTCTGGGTCCTCTGTACTTTGACTGTTTTTTTTCTGTCTGCCGTTTTCCAATGTGAGACATTACCTCATCTCTGCCTTGCCCTTAACCTTTTTCTTTTCCTTCGTCTTGGTATTCTCTCGTGCCGGGCCTTTATTGATGAGGGCAGTTTCTGCCTGTCCCGGTGTCACACTCATAAAAAAAAAAAAAATTATAAAAAAAATAAAAAATAATAATAATAATAATCTCCACAATCATCATCAAAGGAAAATTATTGTTGCCAATATAATTAATAATAATAATAATAATAATAATAATAATAATAATAATAATAATAATAATAATAATAATAATAATAATAATAAGATCTAAGGAGAATTTTTGGAATACACATCATGAAAGTAATGCAGAGGTATATTAAAACCCAGCAGAGAGCTGGATATTCATTACACATCTTTTATAATCCCTTCACATCTGACAGGACATTACACTCTCCATCTCTGTTTCTCTTTACAGCCTGATAAAGGCTGTTTTATTTTATCATTTTTGGGCCGTCCTGGTGTCATAATCATCTTTATTTTTTTATTATTTATTTTTTTTAAGGTGTTCCTACTTCGCGGAAATTTACCTATCGTGGCCGGTCCCAGAACCGAACCCCCGCGATAAACGAGGGATTACTGTATGTATATATATATATATATATATATATATATATATATATATATATATATATATATATATATATATATATATATATATATATATATATTTAGGATCCCAACCCACAACACCTGTACCCAAGAACAAACCAACCCACGAACAAAATTTTGAACAAATTTTTACCCCAACCCAAGAACAAAATCCAACCCAGGAACACATGTGTTGGCCAAGCCACCACGTTTCCTACTCGCCTGCTCTCTGTTCTGCATTGGTGCCCGCGCTGTGTGGTTTGTTCATGATCTGTTCATAGTCCTTACTTAAGTTTCCATTGTTTTACCTTTCATATAGCCCTTGTTATGGCTCCTAGGAGAGTTAAGCGTTTGTTATTTGTGGGACTCGCCTTCCAAAAATCAGTCCCTCCTCCTCCTCCTCCTCCTCCTCCTCCTCCTCCTCCTCCTCCTCCTCCTCCTCCTCCTCCTCCTCCTCCTCCTCCTCCTCCTCCTCCTCCTCCTCCTCCTCCTCCTCCTCCTCCTCCTCCTCCTCCTCCTCCTCCTCCTCCTCCTCCTCCTCCTCCTCCTCCTCCTCCTCCTCCTCCTCCTCCTCCTCCTCCTCCTCCTCCTCCTCGCAACAATCATGCACAAGATAAATACAGTACTGTTCCTTACTTACATTTTTTTTTCCTACAGTATGTACTCTTTCCTACTGTATTTGTTATTAGTGGATGAATGTAACAACTTTTTCTAGCTGTTGGACTTTGCTATTTTATACGGGGTATCAATTAGTGTATACTGTATACCTGAATATGTACATGTTTTACTTTAATAGAGTAGAATTTCTTCCTATTATTAAGGTTATTTTCCTTTTACGGATGAAGTATATATAACCTGTATTATATTTCATGTTTTTAGTGACTAAAAAAATATATGAATATTTGTAGCAACCAAGAACGGATTAATTGAATTAAAATGCTTTTCAATGGCAAATTAATCCAACCCAAGAACAGTTTTTGGGAATGGATTAAGTTTGTGGGTTGGGGTCACCACTGCTTTCGGTCCCGCAACCATGATCAGGTAGCTCTAAAAGTTGCCGAGATCATGACCGCGGGAATGGAGGCGTACATCCCCTCTTCTACAAAAACTTTCTCTCCCCCTAAACCTTGGTTTGACTGTGCCTGCTCCATGGTTATCCAGGCTAGGAATCGGGCTCACCGATCTTACCAAGCCTCTCCTTCCGATTTAACTCGCTTGCTTTTATTGAATCTAGGAACCGCTGTACTGCTCAGCTTCGAAGATCTAAGGCTTCCTTTATAATAACGGAAGTTGATGACCTTAACTCCTCTCCCACAGACAAATGCTTCTGGTCCTTAGCCAAAAACCTCTCCAAAAACTTCTGTAACTCTAGCTTTCCCCCTCTCATTCGTTCTGATGGTTCTATAGCTTGCTCTCCCAATGACAAAGCCACTCTCTTTGGCTCTCATTTTTCGGCCATCTCTTCTATAAACAATTCCAGCGCACCTGTTCCTCAATCTTTACCCCTCTCTAACGCTACGCCCTCCCTTATCCTTTCTTCAAGGAAAGTTCATAAGGTTCTTCGATCACTAAAGACGAACAAGGCATCTGGTCCTGATGGTATCCCTGCAAGGTTCCTTAAAGAGTTTGCAGATGGACTGGCTCCCATGGTTTTCCGTCTTTTTCGCCTCATTCTGTCAACCAGTATCTATCTTTCATCTTGGAAGCATGCTCTAATTCAACCTGTTCCTAAGAAGGGTGACTGCTCTATTCCTTCAAACTACCGACCTATTGCTAATGTTTTCAAAACATTGCTCAATGCTCACTTCTTGAAACGCTTTGAATCAAACTCACTTATATCTGACCACCAGTGCGGCTTCCGCAAAGCAAGATCCACCGGTGATCTCTTGTCCTATCTTACTCAAGTATGGTCATCTTCTCTGGGGAACTATGGGGAATCCTTTGTCGACACCCTTGATATCTATAAGGCTTTTGACAGAGTCTGGCACAAGGCTCTGTTGGCCAAACTCCCTGCCTATGGCTTTACCCCTTCCTTCTCTTCTCTGATTTCCAGTTTTCTTACTGACCATTTTATAACTGTAGTTGTTAATGGCGTGACAACTAGCCCTTTCTCTGTTACCAGTGGTGTTCCACAGGGCTCTGTTCTTTCAGCTACTCTGTTCCTTCTCTTCATCAATGATCTTCTACAATCCTCATCTTCCTCCCTTCTTCATGCCTTTGCTGATGATTCTACCCTTCATTTTTCCTATGTCTTTTCTTCACAACCTTCATCTGTTACTTGTTATCAGTCTCGTATCACTCTTTCTCCTACTCTTAACTCCGATTTGCAGAGAGTATCTGAGTGGGGCACTCAAAATTTTGTTAAATACAATGCCTCCAAGACACAGTTTCTGGCTATCTCTTTATCTTCTTCTCCTCCTGATAATCCTAATGTCTTCGAAACTAACGGAATTTACCCTCCTAACTCTATCAACATAATAGGAATCCATATAGCCTCTAACTTGTCTTGGAGGAATCACATAATCCAAATTTCTAAATCTTCATCCAAAAGATTGGGGGTTTTGTTTCGTTTTCATCATTACTTTCCTCTTTGCAGTTACTTAAAATTTATAAAGGTCTTATCCGTCCCTGCTTAGAATACTGCTCACACATCTGTGGTGCTTCTTCTTATACTTATCTTCTTGATAGGGTTGAATCTAAGGCAGTAAGACTCATTAATGATTCTACTCTTACTTCTAATCTAGATTCTCTCTCTCTTCGCTTTAAGGTATCTTCCCTTTCTCTTTTCTATCGCTACTACTTCCATCGCTGCTCTGATGAATTGACGAGTTGCATCCCTCCATCATTGTCGAGGCCGCGTAACACTCGCCAAGTGGCCCCATCTCACAGGTACTGTGTGGAAATACTGTAGCTAGCGGATTGCTTGGTGCAGGACTGCTTCTTCCCATCTACCTCCAGACTTTGGAACTTTCTTCCTCCTTCCGTCTTTCCTAACTCTTATGACCTGTCATCCTTCAAAAAGCAGATCTATCGTCATCTTAGAGCCTAGTCCTCCGTATTTCTGGGTCCTCTGTACTTTGACTTTTTTTCTGTCTGTCGTTTTGCTATGTGTGACAGTACCTCATCTCTGCCTTGTCTAAGCTTAGCATTTTTCTTTTCCTTCGTCTTGGTATGTTCTCGTGCCCAGGCCTTTATTGATGAGGGCAGTTTCTGCCTGTCCCGGTGTCACACTCATAAAAAGAAAAACAAAATACAAATATATATATATATATATATATATATATATATATATATATATATATATACATATATATATATATATATATATATATATATATATATATATATATATATATATATATATATATATATATATATATATATATATATATATATATATATATATATACACAGTGAACCCTCGCTATATCACGGTTCACCTTTCGCGAATTAAGTGCATCGTGGATTATTTTGGCAAGAGAAAACAAAATTAATGATTGTGACAACAGGATGGGCCAAAAAATAATAAAATAAAATGGCATTTATCGGGCCTGGGCATGCAGAATACATAAGGCAAAGAGAAGCAGAGATGGAGAGTGAAATGACCTGTCAGCTGTGAAGGGATTATAAAAGATGTGTAATGAATATCAAATTCTCTGCTGAGTTTTAATATTATTATTATTATTATTATTGTTATTATGATTATTATTATTATTATTATTATAATTATTGGCAACAATAATTTTCCGTCGATGGAAAAAAAAGAAAAAAAAATTCATTTTAGGAAATAATCGACCGGCTCGGAGGCACTTTTCCGCCATCCTCCTCCTCTTCTACTGCTTAATGCTATAGGATATAACGAAGATAATGGAAAAAAAGCATTAAGAACAAAAAGCAAACAAATTTTAGATATAATACCATCAGGAAAATAGCTTGCGAGGGTGCATCAGCTTATACGGAAGTGGCAATACTTTTGAGGATAAAGGTTCATTCTCCCGCATCTTCCTCCTCTTCTACTGCTTAAATCGATCGAATATTATGAAGAAAATTGAAAAAAAGCATTAAGAAGAAACAGCAAACAAATGTTCGATATAATATCGTTAGGGAAATAGCGTGCAAGGGTGCATTATCTGATAGGGAAGTGGCAAAACGTTTGTGGATAGAGGTTCGTTCTCCCGCATCCTCATGATCTTCTACCGCTTAATGCAATCAAATATTACGAAGAAAATTGAAAAAAGCATTAAGAACAAACAGCAAACAAACTTACGATATAATGTCGTCAAAGAAATAGCCTGTAGAGAATGTATATATTTCATTTAAGCTTCCCATGTACAGTACGATATACGTTTTCTTTGTAAGGAATTGTATAGTTTTCTTTTTCTCTCAGCTGACTTTGTTTACGTTCAGATTTCGTGCAGCATGGATGATATGTAATGAAGATAGAATAATGTTTAGAACCAAGGAATATTAATATTACTATAATCTTGAAAATTAGATAAACCCCAAATAGAGTGAGTAAATAAATATTTTATGAGAAGATATTGTGCCAGAATAGTGATTAACGTTTGCCGATAGAGGTTCATTCTCCCGCATCCTCCTCCTCTTCAACCGCTTAATGCGATCAAATATTGTGAAGAAAATTTTAAAAAGCATTAAGAACAAACAGCAAACAAATTTTCTATATAATATCGTCAGGGAAATAGCATGCGAGGGTGCATCAGCTGATACAGAAGTGGCAAAACGATTGTGGATAGAGGTTCGTTCTCCCGCATCCTCCTCCTCCTCTTCTACCGCTTAATGCGATCAAATATTATGAAGAGAATTGAAAAAGAGCATTAAGAACAAACAGCAAACAAACTTTCAATACAATATCGTCAGGGAAATAGTGTGTAGAGTATATATATATTTCATTTAAGTTCCCATGTACAGTACGATATACGTTTCCTTTTTAACGAATTGTATAGTTTTCTCTTTTTCTCTCAACTGACTTTGTTTACGTTTAGATTTCGTGCAGCATGGTCAATATATAAAGAAGATAGAATAATGTTTAGAACCAAGGAATATTAATAATACTATAATACTGAAAATTAGATAAACCCCAAATAGAGTGAATATATAAATATTTTATGAGTAAGATATTGTACCTGAATAGTGATAAGCATCAGCTGATACAGAGGCGGCAAAACGTTTCCCGACAGAGGTTCGTGCTCACGCACCCTCCTCCTCTTGTACCACTTAATGCGATCGGATATTATGAAGACAATGGAAAAAAATAATTAAGAACAAACAGCAAACATACTTTCAATATAAAATCATCAGGGAAATAGCGTGCGAGGGTGCTTCAGCTGATACGGAGGCGGCAAAACATCTGCATCCTCGTACTCACCGCCACCAAGCACGTCCAAGTGTATTCCTGTTGCCCACTGCATAATAAGAGTGCATTAATTTGTTTACTGTACAGTAAATCTGTATATCTTTTATACTGTACACTATTTGCATGTTAATATAAATAACTACAGGTCTTTCTGCTTTCTTATCTACACCATGTTCGCTTTATCCGCATTTTTTTCATCCGCGAAATTGCAATAACGCTCATAAAAAGAAATAGTAAAAAAATACGAAATTCTGGAATAACGGCCATGCAAAAAAACTCGAAAAAAAAAAATTTCATTTTAGTAAAAAATCGACCGCCTAGGAGGCACTTTTCTGCCAATCTCCTCCTCTTCTACCACTTACTGCAATCAGATATTATGAAGATAATGGAAAATAGCATTAAGAATAAACATCACACAAATTCTCTATATAATATCGTCAGGGATATAGCATGCGAGGGTGCATCAGCTGATACGGAAGTGCCAAATGTTTGTCGATAGAGGTTCGTTCTCCCTCATCCTCCTTCTCTTCTACTGCTTAATGCGATCGAATATTATGAAGAAAAAATAAAAAGCATTAAGAACAAACAGCAAACAAATTTCGACATAATATCGTCAGGGAAATAGCGTGCGAGGATGCATCAGCTGATACGGAAGTGACAACACTTTTGCCGATAGAGGTTCGTTCTCCTGCATCCTTCTGTTCTTCTACCATTTAATGCGATCGAATATTATGAAGAAAATTGAAAAAAAGCATTAAGAATAAACAACAAACAAATTTCGATACAATATCTTCAGGGAAATAGTGTGAGAGGGTGCATCAGCTGATACGGAAGTGTGACAAAAAGTTTGCTGATAGAGGTTCTGTCGTACGGCATCTCATATAGACACCAATAGCCGCTAGACGGCAGAGTGCGCACTCGGAGACCCGCCACCATAGGACGGCATACGGAGAGCATGTCTGCTAGTTAGAAGTCAGGCCTTGCCGGGGGCAGAACTTACGTCCTAGTTAGAATCCTCCCCCGAAGGGAGTGGAGAATTGTTGATTGTGCTAGGGAGGAACAGTGAGTTACAGGAACTATAGAAATTGGAGCTTTGAGGTTTAAAAGAATCATGTAGCTTCTGAAAAATTAAGTATGAAGAAGAGAGGCTTCTCTATCACCGACCTCGCTACCTATAGAATAAGTGTAGTGTTAGAATAACACTATACGACTACAGGTGGCAGCTTCAGGACGCATCCAAGCCGTTACTACAGCGAAGAGAAAAAAGAATTACGAATACAGAAGAAACATATAAAAAGCACCGATGGAAGAAATGTTCGAGTATAAAGAAACTTCTAAACTCTTACAAGCAGCGACGTCGAGAGTGAAGCATCAGCTCCGAACCCGCTCACAGTTTCAAGTTACCATAACCAGTCACCCCTCTTCCCCGTCCCCATATTGGCAAGGTCCCCCGCAGTAAGAAATGTCCCATGCATTTTGAAACTACACCTTGTTCCTTTTTTCCGCATTTTTTGTAATCGCAAACGTTTAATAATGCCCAAAAAAATAATAGTAATAAATACAAAATTCACGAATAACGCCCACGCAAAAAAATTTGGAAAAAAAATATTTTCATTTTAGTAAAAAATCAACCACCTTGGAGGCACTTTTCCGTCATCCTCCTCCTCTTCTATCACTTAATGCGATTAGTCATTATGAAGAAAATTGAAAAAAGCATTAAGAACAAACAGCAAACATATTTTCAATATAATATCATCAGAAAAATAGTGTGTAAGGGTGCATCAGCTGATACAGAAGTAGCAAAATGTTTGCCGATAGAGGTTCGTTCTCCCGCATCCTACCTCTCTTCTACAGCTTAATGCAATCGGATATTATGAAGAAAATTGAAAAAAAGCATTAAGAACAAACAGTAAACATATTTTCAACATAATATTGTCAGGGAAATAGCATGCGAGGGTGCATCAGCTGATACAGAAGTGTGACAAAACGTATGCATCCTCGACCTCACCGCCACCATCAGTGTTGCCAGAATAGATGAACAATCGAAATGATAAATATAAAAGATATATATGTAAGCTGGTAGGTTATTTCAAGTATCTTAAACATGAAGTACATTTTTATTTAAACTACAGTATGTACTACCATCTTGTAACTAATATATATCTTAAAATGTACCGTACATTTGAAAATAAAAACATCCGCTTTATCTGGCAACCCTGGCCACCATGCACATCCCTGTGCAAGCCTGTTGCCAATGGCATAATTGAGTGCATTACTTTGTTTACTGTACAGTAAGTCTGTATATTTTTTATACTGTAAACTAATTGCATGTTAATATAAATAACTACAGGTCTTTCTGCTTTGTTATATACTTACAAAATATGTTTTACTTATCTTATATCTTTGGTATAGTGTGTCTGGCCACCATGCACGTCCCAGTGTAAGCCTGTTGCCAACAGCATAATAGAGTGCATTAATTTGTTTACAGTACAGTAAATCCGTATATCTTTTATACTGTACACTATTTGCATTTTAATATAATTAACTACAGTCTTTCTGCTTTTCTAGGTACTTGATAAAATGTTTTACTTATCTTATATCTTTGGTATAGAGTTTCTGGCCACCATGCACGTCCCAGTGTAAGCCTGTTGCAAACGGCATAATAGAGTGCATTAATTTGTTTACAGTAAATCTGTATATCTTTTATACTGTACACTATTTGCATATTAATATAAAAAACTACAGGTCTTTCTAATTTGTAATGTACTTATAAAATATGTTTTACTTATATCTTTGGTATAGTGCGTCTATAGACGGTTGTGGAACGAGCTATGCCCTTTATCATTGTTTTCTATGGAAAATGACTTTTTTTTTTTTTCACGCGAATTTCCATTTACCCATGACTTCTGAGAACCTATCTCCACGTTATTCTGAGAACTAGGTGTATTTCGTTCACGAAGACTGGGACACACCAGCTGGGAGAAGGACATAGTGCCCTCCAATGGATACCACCATGCGTCGCAATGTGACTGGGGCTTTGAGAGAAAATGACCCTACCAGAAGTTATTTGTTCCCGGATCCAACTAAGATGGTGAATCGTCGATTTTACGAGTCATATGGACAACGTGGGTGGGAAAGTCACAGAGTTAAGAAAGAAAGAAAGACCCCCTCCTCCAGTGCCTGTGGCCGTGACGTTCTTCAAGCAGCATCCCAAAATAGCTAAGTACACCTTGTTCCTTTTTTAAGCGATTTTTTATCCGCAAAATTGCAATAACGCCCCCAACAAATAATCCTAAAAAAATTAAAATTTCGCAAATAATGCCCGCCAAAAAAAATATTTTTTTTTAATTTTATTTTAGTAAATAAGCACCTGCGGACGCTTTGTCTGCCACGCAGCCATCAGTGTGCTATTACCCAGTATAGTGAGTGGATATATTTAGTGTTCTGTGTTTGTAATATGTTTGTATTTTCAGTTCTTTTATATTTTAAATATTATATATTGTACTAGCATGGCCAGTAAAATCCTAGGAAAAGACTGTGTAAGTGCTTCTACTCCCAAAAGAGGCAGAAAGGCAATAATTCTTGAAATAAAATTGCAAGATTTGGGCCGTTATGAGTGTGGTGAGAATTAGGTCCCCATTAATCCGGCAATGCATTACAGTGAATGTTATGGTTTGTGTTTTCCATTCTTTTATATTTTAAAGATTATATATTGTACTATCATGGCCACTAAACGCCCAGGAAAAGACTGTATAAATGCTTCTACTCCCATATATGGCAGAAAGGCAATAATTCTTGAAATAAAATTGCAAGAGTTGAGCCGTCATGAGAGTGGTGAGAGTACAGTCGCCATTGAACAGGAGTTGCATCTCAGTGAATGCATGTACGTACACACTATCAGTGAAAATGAGGAAAAAATAAAAGTGCAAAAACTGGTTTTAGTTTAACTGCGGCTGTCTTCATATTCTTGATCGGATATTATGGGGAAAATGGAAAAAATGGTAAGTAAGAAGTTTTCATATTGTCGATCGGCTATTCTGGAGAAAATGGGAAAAATGGTAAGTGTACAACACTGCTTCCACGAATACAAGCTTAGTTTACCCTAGATCTGGACAAAAATTTCCCTAAATCCATATTGAGTTCCCTAAACGTAATGAAATTTATCATTACTATAATTATTAATATTATTATTATTATTATTATTATTATCATTATTTTTATTATTATTATATACTCAACGTATATATCACTCATTATCATTCTCTGATTACCCTAAATTAGGGTACTTTATCCACTGTGCGTGGATATATTTATAACTGATTGTGTTTTCAGTTCTTTTAAATTTTACAGATAACTGTATGCCTGTACTATAATATCATGGCTAGTTGCATAATGAAAAAATTTAGTTTTTTAGTCTTGCTTTTGTTAATTGTTTCTTATTTTGGCAGATAGAGGTTCATTCTCCTCTTCTAATAATGCTTATGTCAAGTGCTCACTGCCACTATGCTTGTCCCATGCCTGTTGCTCACCGTATACTAGAGTGAGTAGAATGTCTTTTTTTTCTTTTTTAAATAATTCAGGCATTGTATAATGTATTTTTTTTTTAGTTTTTTAGTCTTGCTAACGTGTTTTACATTTAGGCATTGCATAATTATTTTTTTTTTCATTTTTTCGTTTTTATTTTATCTTTGTTAACATTTGCAGATAGAGCTTCATTCTCCTGCATCCTCCTCCTCTTCTACCGTTTAAGTTACATGCTCACTGCCACCATGCACGTCCCAGTGTACTGTATGACTGTTGCCCACCGCATAATATAGTACAGTACAGTATGTTAATTTCTTGCTGTACAGTAAATCTGAATATCTTTTGCTTACTCTTAAAAATAGATACAGGGCTTTCTGCTTTGTTATGTAGTTATATGTTTTTACTTATCTTATATCTTTGGCATAGTGTGTCTATGTAAGGTTTGGAATGTATCTATGCCCTTTGTCATCGTTTCCTATGGAAAATTAATCGTTTTTTCAAGTGATTTTCCATTTACCCGCCACTTTTGAGAACCTATCTTCGCGTTATTCTGAGAACAAGGTGTACTTGTAATTTGTATCCAGTAATGGGACAAATATTAAAAGAAATTGAGGTCGGAGGTCTCCGCCATTTTACTTTGTAGTCATGCTTTGACTCAGCCACCTCGCATATAAAAGGGTACATGGATAATTTGTGCTAATAGCTATAAGCAGTAATAAACTCCATTTTTGTTATAATTTGAATAATATAACGAGTAACTGCATTTGGAGGGTGTTATATTCATCTTTATTATTGCCTAAGTTAATAATTAAAAAGCCAAATGTATTGATTTAAATTGAAAAAATTTAATGTATGTGTAAAATCATTTTAATATTGATTTCTTAAATCGAAAACTGACAGTGTTTAGAATAGAAAATATAAGTAGTAAAGATTTTATATACAGTAATCCCTCGTTTATCTCGGGGGTTTGGTTCCGGGACCGGCCGCAATAGGTGAAAAACAGCGACGTAGGAACACCATTTAATTTATTTTCATTATTTTTTTATTATTTTTTTTAAATAATTGCAACACCAGAGCGGGCCAAAAAAATAATAATATAAAACAGCCTTTATCGGGCCTGGGCATGAAGAATACATAGAGTAAAGAGAAACAAGAGATGGAGAGTGTAATAACCTGTCAGCTTAGAAGGGATTATAAAAGATGTGTAATGAATATCAAATTCTCTGCTGAGTTTTAATATACCTCTGCATTACTTTCATGATGTCTATTCCAAAAATTTTCCTTGGATATTATTATTATTATTATTATTATTATTATTATTATTATTATTATTATTATTATTATTATTATTGGTAACAATAATTTTCCTCTGATGATGATTGTGGAGATTATTATGAAGATGATTATTATTATTATTATGAATTTGTCATTAAACCATTGTTTTTACAATAAATAATGTAGTTGTGGTTGAATGAACAAGAGTTATTAAAGACCTCTCTCTCTCTCTCTCTCTCTCTCTCTCCTCTCTCTCTCTCTCTCTCTCTCTCTCCAACATTCTATTCTACCCAACCCCCCAAACTCCCTTTGTCCTAGCCAACAAAGGAGGGGCACTGTACACAGTTATTAAAGCAAATAAACTAACAGATGTACAAACAATGATGAGCCCTTAATATTAATACTAATAATAATAATAATAATAATAATAATAATAATAATAATAATAATAATAATAACAATAATAATTTCTCCACAATAATCATCAAAGGAAAATTATTGTCGCCAATAATAATAATAATAATAATAATAATAATAACAATAATAATAATAATAATAATAATAATACATACATACGTATTATTATTATTATTATTATTATTATAATAATAATAAGGTATATAATAATAATAATAATAATAATAATAATAATAATAATAATAATAATAAGATCTAAGGAGAATATTTGGAATAGACATCATGAAAGTAATGCAGAGGTATATTAAAACCCAGCAGAGAATTTAATATTCATTACACATCTTTTATAATCCTTTCACATCTGACAGGTCATTACACTCTCCATCTCTGTTTCTCTTTACAGCCCAATAAAGGCTGTTTTATTTTATCATTTTTTGGCCCGTCCTGGTGTCACAGTCATCTAATTTAAAAAATAAATAAATAAATAAAATACGCGATGCACTGAATTCAGGATAGGTGAACTGCGATATAGCGAGGGATTACTGTACTCCAAAATGAGCGAACAAATTGTAATGAGAAATATGCTTGAATACGATTTTAAGGTTCTTTCTTTTTTCGCGTGAGGTATTTTTAGCGAGAAGAATGCGGGAATGACAGATTGATCTCCCAACGTCGTTATTGTAAAGAAATGGTAATTGTATTGGTCTTTGATATTAAATTACATGTATGATGTATTCTTTTGAAGAATGCAAAAATATTGTGATATAAATAAGATCTTTATTGTTTGATACAACGAGTTTTATTTTTGCGTTATGCAGGCGGGAAAAGTGAGTAGAGTAACTGCTGTGATAAGGGCGGTTTAAGTATCGCCCTAACGTAGTGTAGAGGGGGAGTATTATGGGGACTAATAACCGTTGAGAGAGACGACTCGAGGAGACTCCCAACCAACACACTCCCTCAGAGTGCTGGGGGGGAAAACTGTGAGATACGAATGGGAGCATGAATGGAGGAAGTCGCCGAGAGATTGTGTGAGCGAATGCGTGAATTTAATTCAATGGAAGTGACGCGAAAGGGGAGGTGTCTAACGCATGACAGCGACCGACATGAGTGTGAAGAAGGGAGGGTATTTGGGGGATGAGATCACGAGTCACTGTGTCTTAATACCAGCCATATGTGCGTAGTTTTAATGGGGGGGTGAAGTAGCTGTTGCGATGTCTATTCAGAGATATTTTTGAGTCAACGTCATTTTCCACCTGCCCAGCTATGGCTGAGATACAAATTTTAATTTATTTTTGTTTTGTCCCCTACTCCTCAAATGAGATTATCATTCGATTTTCGAGAATTCCAAGAGAGATATTAAGTGATAAAGGATGCGAATCTCTGAATGATTCTTTATTTTTCTTTCTAGCTGCAGTATATTAATTATTTGTCTGAAAGAATATGCTAATTAGATAAAATAAAACTTTGAAGTTTTAGCCTTGATAATATTTGTCACAATTATTTCAGCTTGATCATGAAGAAGGGAGTGTAACCTCAAAAGAAATGACAACAAGAATGTCACACAACCGTTTTCTGTATTTGAAAGAGACGAAGTCAATCCAGAAACTGAAGAGACAGGGGAGGAACAGTGCCTACACGCAAATCTCCCTGCAAAAGCTAGCCATTATTAAGCAGCTAAAATATTTTAGGGTAGGAAAAGGAAAGAGAGTAAAAAAGAAGGTAGTTAAGTACGTACCCGATCGTAAGTATAGAAAGGGAGAAGAAATATATAACTCCCATCTGTCTCCTGAGGTAATTCTGTTGAATAGTCACTTGAAAAATTTTAATTTGTGTTCGTATAAGTATATATATATATATATATATATATATATATATATATATATATATATATATATATATATATATATATATATATATATATATATATATATATATATATATATATATATATATATCTTCTTCTTCTTCTTCCTCTATTTGCGTTCCCATTTTCATATGGGGTCGCATATATATATATATATATATATATATATATTATATATATATATATATATATATATAATATATATATATATATATATATATATATATATATATATATATTAATTTTTTCATGTACAACTCCTTAAGAGATTATGAAACTTAGCCAAATTCATTTTATTATGTTGCAAATTAAATATTATCTTTAATTTTATTACTGCATACACTAGAGTCAAACTTTTTATATTCTTTTCAGATACACTTTTTTTTTGTTGAAATATATATAATTTTCATGTGATAATTATAACATTTCGAGGAGATAAGGATATTAAAGATTTTGAAAAACTTATCTAGGGATAATATTTGTTAATTACTATCATTGTCATGAAATTTATAATTACAATTGAGCTAATTAGGATAACTGAGATTCTCAGAGCTTATAGTTTGAGTTTGAAATTTTAAAATAATGATACTTAAGTCCTTTTAAGTCATTTATTAAGGAAGGGTAATCGTAATTTTGTTGATAGTAGTAGAGATAAATAAATAAGATTTAGAAAATTCGCTGGAGGTACCAGATTTAGTGTAAAATATTGTTAATTTACATTTCTTGTTAAGCTTCCAAGAGTTTCATATATTAGTAAATATAATTATCACATATGATTGTAGTATTTTGTTTAAATTTCGTTAGAGGTATGTTAACTTATAGTGAGTATGTGCTTCAACTCAACCCTCTGATTTATAGAAAGAGAAAAGATTGCCATAATAGACAAGTATGTGTATGCTTATTTCACTAAAGTCATTTGCAATGTTAAACAGAAAAAGAATGGATTTCTGCTTCAATGTTTCTTTATTTGTACACTAAGTTATTTTGCTTTTATTCTTTTTAGACCTTAGAAAATGGTTGAAGTAGCACTCTGTCCCCTTGTATAGTTGGGCAGGAAGTCAAATCATAAAAAGGGCCTTACAAGCAAAAATAATATGTTTCCATTCTGAAGAAAAAAAATTTCTCTCTCTCTCTCGTCTTTTGCCCTCTCCGTATTGAACCATGTTATTTCTTTACGTTGGCAGAGTATTATAATCATTGCTTTTTTTTTTTTATTCCTTTGCAAATTTGCTAGATGATAAATGTGCCCAAGTTTTATTACAGTTAAGTTTTTGCATGCTGATATTGCATAAATGCTGCTTAGACATAAGTTGAACAGATTATTATGATTTTTTCTGCTATATATTGCAACTGTTTTGGAAAATAGATAAAGCTCCCACTGATAAATTGGGCAACCAGAAGGTTGATGACTATGCTCCTGGGTTCACCAGTTTAGTTCCTGGGTCCAGTTTAGTTCCTGGGTTCATCCAGCGAGGACGTGCTTCCAGTAGCTCTAGTCTTGACCATACTTAGTACAATGGAGAGTGGTGGTGTTCTTTGTGCTGGTGGTGTTAGTGGTAGTGGTGTTGGTGGTGGTGTCGTTGTTGGTGCTGTTTGTGGCTGTGCTGGGGATTTGTCCTCGTCTGACACAAGCAAACTCATTTTTAATTTAAGAAATGAGTTGGCCGTAGTCAGGCAGGAGGTCAGATCCTTAGCTGAGGAGAACAGGGATCTGAGAGGTAAGGTAGAGGTGTTAACCAGGAAGGGACAATTGAGTAGAGAAGACGACTGGAAAGTTGTGAATAAGGGTTCAACGAAGATGGTTCTTAAGAAAAATGATACTTTTAGACTACAAGTTGCTAATTCATTTAGTTCACTTAGAGATGAAGGTGACAGTGGCGGCAGTAATTCTTCAGGACTCATAGAGTCAGATAGGTGTACTAGCGATCGTAGAAATGGAAGTGGGAAAAGCTCTTAGGTCAAGAGCCTAGGTAAGTCTCCCAAGGTCGGAGTAACCCATCCTCCGGATAAGTCTCGTTCTTTGGTAATTGTAGGGGATTCACTATGCAGATATGTAGACAGGAAACTCAGGCATAGAGTTAGAGGAAAATATTTTTTCCCTGGAGCAGGTATGAAGAAGGTGGGCGAGTCAATAAATAGCTGGATTGAGAAAAAAGATGTTGTTTGTTTGATAGCTGGGGGAAATGACGTGCGGGATGGTAGAAGTGAAGAGCTGATTTGGTTGTATAGACAAGCCCTGGATAAGATCAGGAAAAGGGGTGCAGTTCCTGTGATGTGTGGTATTCTCCCTAGGCTTAGCCAAAGTTCAGAATGGTGGTCTCGAGCTATAGGAGTAAATGCTAGGATGAAAGTCTTCTGTCGGGAGAATAATATAGGTTTCATAGACGGGTGGGATCACTTCACTAGTCGTAAGCATATGTATGCAAGGGATGGAGTGCATCTTTCTAATTCAGGTGTCTCGGTATTGGCTGGTATGATAGACAGAGAGGTAGGGGGGTTTTGTTAGACACAAATAATGAAATGAATAATACTTGTGCAGAGAAATTAGTCAGTAAGGGTTCAGTAAATAGTGGGTTAAATAACTGGGAGTCTAAGGATAAGAACCATTTGTTACATAGAACAAATATTAACAAAAAGAATAGCCACAAGAAGGGTAAAGCTAGAGAAATTTTAAAAGTATATTATACAAATAGCCGTAGTTTAGGTAACAAGATAGAAGAACTGAGAGCCATAGTATGTAGTGAGAGACCGGATATAATATGCATTAGTGAAAGTTGGATTAATTTAGAAAGCAAACACCTTAAAGCTGAGTACATAATTACAGGATATAAACTTTATAATGCTGATCGTAGTGCAGATAGAAGAGGGGGAGGGGTAATTATGTATATTAAAGATAGCCTCAGAAGCTGCATTAAGTCTGGAATTAAGACAAATCTAAATTCAGAAACCTTATGGGTTGAAATTAAAAATAATATAGAAAGTCTAGTTGTAGGAGTAGTCTACAGACCACCTGATCTAGATAATATAGAGTCGCAAGTTATACACGATGAAACTTCTAAAGTGACCAGGTCAAATAGAGTTTGCATTGTAGGCGATTTTAATTTTAGACATATTAACTGGGAAACCATAACAGGTGATAGTAGCTCTAAGGAGTTTTTGGAAGTAGTAGAAGACAATTTCCTTTCTCAGCATGTACTTGAAGCAACACGGGGGGTGAACACACTAGATTTAGTTCTTAGTAATAGAGAGAATATGGTTACAAATTTAGAAGTTGGTGAAAAATTGGGCAACAGTGACCATGATTCCATTAGATTTAACATAATTTTCAAGGAAACTATAAAGGAAAATAAGAATATTGTTCCAAACTTTAGAGCAGGAGATTTTGAGGGCTTAAAAACTAAATTATCTAATGAGGTATGGGAAGGGATTTCTGGGGTACAGATGTGGGTAGTTAATCCAGCATGTCAGGTCGCAGGTAGCGGATTATCCCGAAATTTGAATACCACACGCCAAGGATTATCACAAGATAAGATCAATACATTAAATTCTCTCACAGGAAAGAACAGCAGTCCATCAGTTAATATAAATTTGGATGAGGAATATAACAATTTTGTCATGACGCTTAAGAATAGTCAGAGAGACTATATTCCCATGAAACATTGCAGATCAAGAAAAAATGACCCTAAATGGATGAACAATAGAATAAAGAATCTTATAGGTATTAAAAGAGGAATATACAGGAAACTAAAAAGAGGTGAAGAGCATGTGAGGCAGCAATATATACAGTTAAACAGGGAAGTTAAAAAGATAGATAGAGAGTCGAAAAGAAAATACGAAGTTAGAATAGCGGGAGAAGCTAAAGAAAATCCTAAAGGGTTTTATCAACATTATCAAACAAAATTTAAGGAAAAAGTCGGACCAATTGAAGTAGCCAATGGCCATATCACAGATGACGATAAAGTGATGTGTACATGTTTAAATGATTATTTCTTATCTGTATTTACCAATGAAAACTTGGAAAATATTCCGGAAGTAGAATCCATTTACAGAGACAGTCCCGATAAAATACTTAGTTCAATAAATATTACGAGAGAGGAGGTAATAAAAGAAATAGATAAATTAAAGGCTCATAAATCTCCGGGACCAGATGGAATATATGCTAGAATATTAAAGGAATGCAAGGAAGAGCTTAGTTGTCCACTAACTGCATTATTTAATAATTCAATAAAATTAGGATAGGTACCCATGGAGTGGAAATTGGCAGATGTGGTACCAATATTTAAAAAAGGAGAACGAGTTAAAAAGAATAATTATAGGCCGGTAAGTTTAACGTCAACAGTGGGTAAGATTCTAGAATCCATAATTGCAAATAAAATAAGGGCACATCTAAAATTACACAGACTGATAAAACTTTCACAACACGGGTTTCTTAAGGGTTTTTCGTGCCTTACAAACTTACTGTCTTTTTATTCAGAAGTTTACGAGGCAGTAGATTGTGGCAAAGAATATGATACAATATATCTAGATTTTAGCAAAGCTTTTGATAGAGTTCCTCACAAAAGATTAGTTAAAAAGCTGGAAGCTCATGGTATTGGAGGAGCTGTTCTCAGATGGATCAAACAATGGTTAAAAGACAGAAAACAGAGGGTTTGCATAAATGGAGAGAAATCAGAGTGGGGCTCGGTTACTAGCGGGGTACCACAAGGCTCGGTACTGGGTCCCCTATTATTCATCGTATATCTAAATGATCTGGATTCGGATATCAGTAGTAACCTAAGTAAATTCGCAGACGACACTAAAATAGGTAGAACTATAAATGGAAAAGAAGACATTCATGCTTTACAGGAAGATCTAAATAGATTATCTGAATGGTCGGACAAATGGCAAATGGAATTTAATGTTGAAAAATGTAAAGTAGTTAAAATGGGTACTATAAAAGACAATACTAGTTATAAGCTAAATAACCATGAAATCATGAGTTCTCAGTGTGAAAGGGATTTGGGAGTTCTTGTGAGTAGTAGTCTTAAGCCAAGAGAGCAATGCACAGCAGTCAGAAATAAAGCAAACAGAATTTTAGGATTTATCTCAAGAAGCGTTAGCAATAGGACGGAAAAAGTTATTTTGCAGCTCTATCTTGCATTAGTTAGGCCCCATTTAGATTATGCTGTGCAGTTCTGGTCACCCTATTATAGAATGGAAATTGAATCCTTGGAGAGAGTGCAGCGAAGAATGACCAAGATGATACACAATATCAGAAATCTACCATATGAGGACAGATTAAAAAAACTTAATCTACATTCTCTAGAGAGGCGAAGAGTTAGGGGGGATATGATTGAAGTGTATAAATGGTTTAAAGGGATTAACAAGGGAGATATTAATAAAGTTTTAAAAATTCATGATCAAACCAGAACTGGTAATAATGGATTTAAGCTTGATAAATTTAGGTTCAGAAGGGAAATTGGTAAAAATTGGTTTGGTAATAGAGTAGCTGATGCATGGAACAAGCTTCCTAGTAGGATAGTAAATGCCAATACTTTAGACACCTTCAAATGTAGATTAGATAGACATATGACAGAGGTAGGGTGGGTACGAATAGGTTAGTGCTTATTAGAAAAATCATAAAAAGAAAAATAGAATAAATAAGTAGAGTAGAATAGAATAGGTTAGACATGCTGAAAATACAATTCAAAAATGGAGCTGCCTCGTGTGTGCCAGTAGGCATGTTGCAGTGTCCTCTATTCTTATGTTCTTATATATAAAAATATGTATATTATAACCGCAGGAATTCGAATAGTAAGAGACTGTGTTAGAATGAGCATTATTATGAAATATAAATATAGAACTCTATTCTTCCTTCAAAATGCCAGTCTCAATTGTATATATCCTGCTATTCCTGATTTAGTATTTTTATTTCATCTTTATTATTCTTATTGTGATCATGATTATTAGTATTGTTATTATTATGTTGGCTGTTATTGTTGCGATCACTCCATGGCCTTTTGCATAATTATTATTTTACTAAATACTATCAGCAGTAACCAAATTATTTGTATTTTTTATCTACAATTCATGCTTTTATGTTACTGTAGTCACTGCTAATGAGAATATTTCTTTAGTGGCTGTTCTCAGCATTTCATTACTTTTCTTTTGATATCTATAGTATACTAATGTTATGTATCAGTTACTCAGCTAAGTCCTAAGTATTTTGAGGCAAAGTATGCCCTCTGAATGCAGACATATGGCTATTGGTTGTACGCAGAGGTCATATGTATTCTTTCTTACATTTGCATTAGTGACATTAGACCCTAATTTCCGGCCCTAGAATCTACTCCAGGTTATGTTCATATTTTTCAGCTTGAGGGAATGCACCTCCATGAGGGGGTGGTGTGAGACGTCGTCCTAGGACCACCTCAAGAGTTGCAGAAACGCAGGCGGGAGGGATTTCCGGCAGATGCATCGACACCCTCCTTTTGTCCGGCCCGTCTCAAGAAAAAAAGCATTCGCGGTACATTGTTACAAATATGTATGGGGATTTTTTCTTTCCCCCTTTCTTATTTTTAATTTTTGGGGATTTTCATTTCCCCAACCCGTCAGACACCCATCATTGCTTGAGCTTGGGATATCTGTAACTTAATTTCCTGGGACCCCCACCTTACACTTTGAGGTAGGTCCGGTAATAAATTTAGCGACAATGAAAAATAAATAGGGAATTGAAAATCCCTAAAACAGAAAATTCTAATATTAACAATGAGAAAAGGGAAGTGAGAGTCCCCTTAGTTAAGAAAGTTAATATAATTAAAAAGTCTTCCCAACTAAGTATCTAAACTGATAAAAATGGGAAAGAAAATGGCCCCACCGTCTTTGACAACGATTGGTGGAAGAACAAATATTGTATTTTTTTTTTTTTTAAGCGTAGTTGTAAGACAACCTCAAAGACTCCCCTAGATTTAAGTTTAGTAGAATAAGTGTCATTTATCAATTGTGCATGTTGAATACTTTTTTTTTTCACTATAATGTGTTGTTACAATTTGAAAAAAAAAGTCATACCCAACTATATTTTATATTAATTAAGTAACGAAATTATGTTAATTTAGTTTCTTGCTATCATTTTGTCCTTGACTAGTAGTTACAGATTGTAATTGTGATGTTAAGTTTTACTGTTTAACTATTCAAGATTTAAGACCTGCAGATCATAGCCAACTGTATTTTATATTATCTAAGTAACGTAATTATGTTCATTTAGTTTCTCGCTATCATTTTGTCCTTGAATAGTAGTTACATATTGTAATTGTGAATATATTTAACTCTCTTTTTACACCATGGCAAACATTTTGTTTTAGTAAGTAATTGCATATATCATATCCAATGTATTGTATACTATTTGAGTAATGTAATAGCTTAATTAGCTTTGTTCTTAAATAATTTTGTCAATTCTTACTAGCTATATATTGCAATTGTGAATATTTAATTTTGATTTTTGCCCTTAATTACAATGCTTATTGTAAGGAACATATTTTTCTTTTGTCAGTTTTCTTTTGCAAAGTAATTTTGATATTCCTGTAATCTGTTTAGATAACTATATGAGATTGTAATAGATCATAAGTTAGTTCATTAGATAGTTTTGCCCCGTTTTTTTTTAATATTGAAAAAAGTAATGCTTAGTCTGAAATATGGGATATTTCAGAGTGGTGGTGGGGAGTGTTGTACGGCATCTCATATAGACGCCAATAGCCGCTAGAGGGCAGGGTGCGCACTCGGAGACCCGCCACCATAGGACGGTATACGGAGAGCATGTCTGTTAGTTAGAAGTCAGGCCTTGCCGGGGGCAGAACTTACGTCCTAGTTAGAATCCTCCCCCAAAGGGGACAGGGAATTGTTGATTGTGCTAGGGAGGAGTAGTGAGTTACAGGAACAATAGAAATGAGATCTTTGAGGTTTAAAGGAATCATATAGCTTCTGAATAAATTAAATATGAAGAAGAGAGGCTTCTCTATCACCGACCTCACTACCTATAGAATAAGTGTAGTGTTAGAATACCATTATGTGACAGTTCATCCTCCTGCATCCTCCTCCTCTTCTATCACTTAATGCGATCGAATATTAGGAAGAAAATTTAAAAAAAAAATTTCAGAACAGCAAACAAATTTTCTATATCGTATCGTCAGGGAAATAGCGTGTGAGAGTGCATCAGCTGATACGGAAGTGTGACAAAACGTTTGCCGATAAAGGTTCGTTCTCCCGCATCCTCCTAAGCTTCTTCCACTTAATGGAATCGAATATTATGAAGAAAATTGAAAAAAAAGCATTAAGAACAAACAGCACACAAACTTTCGATATAATATCATCAGGGAAATAGTGTGTTGAAAATATATATACTTCATTTAAGTTTCCCTGATATATGTTTTCTTTGTAACGAATTGTATAGTTTTCTTTTTTCTCAGCTGATTTTATTTATGTTTAGATTTCGTGCAGCACGGTCGATATGTAAAGAAGATAGAATAATGTTTAGAACCAAGGAATATTAATATGTAATATGTACTATAATCTTGAAAATTAGATATACCCCAAATAGAGTGAGTAAATAAATATATTATGAGTAAGATATTGTGCCTAAATAGTGATAAGCATCAGCTGATACGGAAACGGCAAAACGTTTGCCAATAGTGGATTGTTCTCCCACATCCTACTCCTCTTGTACTGCTTAATGCAATTGGATATTATGAAGATAATGGAAAAAAGCATTAAGAACAAACGGCAAACAAACTTTTGATATAATATCGTTAGGGAAATAGTGTGCGAGGGTGCATCAGCTGATACAGAGGGGGCAAAACGTTTGCATCCTCGTGCTCACCGCCACCAGGCACGTCCCAGTGTATGCCTGTTGCCCACCGCATAATAGAGTGCATTAATTTCTTTACTGTACAGTAAATCTGTATATCTTTTATACTGTATACTATCTGCATGTTAATATAAATAACTACAGGTCTTTCTGAATTGTTATGTACTTATAACATATGTTTTACTTATCTTATATCTTTGGTATAGTGTGTCTATGGACGATTGTGGAACGAGCTATGCCCATTATCATTGTTTCCTATGGAAAATGGCTCGTTTATTTTACGCAATTTTCGATTTACCTGTCACTTCTGAGAACCTATTTCCGGGTTATTTAAAGAACAAGGTGTACTTATAAAATATGTTTTACTTATCTTATATCTTTGGTATAGTGTGTCTACGGACGGTTGTGGAACGAGCTATGCCCATTATAATTGTTTCTTATGGAAAATTACTTGCTAAATAATGCAAAAATTAAAATACACGGCACTTTTGAGAACCCATCTTCGCTTTATTCACGAACTTGGTGAATTCCTTGGTTCTACACATTATTCCATCTTCTTTACATATTGTCCATGCAGCACGAAATCTTAACATAAACAAAGTCAGCTAAGACAAAAAGAAAATATACAATTCGCTACAAAGATAACGTATATCGTACTGTACATAGGAAACTTGAATGAAATAAATATATTCTCTACACGCTATTTCCCTGACGATATTATATCGAAAGTTTGCTTGCTGTTTGTTCTTAATGCTTTTTTTAACATCTCTTCATAATATTCGATCTCATTAAGCGGTAGATGAGGAGGAGAATGAGGGAGAACAAACCTCTATCTGCAAACATTTTGGCGCTTCCATATCAGCTGATACACCCTCGCAAGATAGTTTCCTGACGATATAATATTGAAAGTTTGTATGCTGTTTGTTCTTAATGCTTTTTTCAATTCTCTTCATAATATTCGATCGCATTAAGTGGTAGAAGAGGAGGAGGATGCGGAAGAACGAACCTGTATCTGCAAACATTTTGGCACTTCCGTATCAGCTGATAAACCCTCGCACGCTATTTCCCTAACAATATTATATCGAAAGTTTGATTGCTGTTTGTTTTTAATGCTTCTTTTCAATTCTCTTCATAATATTCGATCGCATTAAGTGGTAGATGAGGAGGAGGATGAACGAACCTCTTACGAAAACGTTTTGCCGCTTCCGTATCAGCTTATGTTTATCACTATTCAGGCACAATATCTTTCTCATAAAATATATATTTACTCACCTTATTTGGCGTTTATAAAATTTTCAAGATTATAGTATTATTAATATTCCTTGGTTCTATATATTATTCTATTTTCTTTACATATCGACCATGCTGCACGAATTCTTAACGTAAACAAAGTCAGCCGAGACAAAAAGAAAACGTATACAATTCGTTACAAAGAAAAGATATATCGTACTGTACATGGGAAACTTAAACGAAAAATATATATTCTCTACACACTATTTACCTGACGGTATCATATCGAAAGTTTGTTTGCTGTTTGTTCTTAATGCTATTTTTCAGTTTCCATAATATCACATTCATATAAATTTACGCTTGCGAGCTGTTATTAATAAAGTAAAGGTTGAGTTGTTAACAGCGCAGGGAGGGCTTATACAGTAAGGTAAAAATAAAAGTAAAATACCTGTAATAAATATGGTGCTCCTACTTTGCAAATTTTCAACCATTGCAGCTGGTCTCGTAACTGAACCCCCACGATAAACGAGGGAAATTGTGTATATATATATATATATATATATATATATATATATATATATATATATATATATATATATATATATATATATATATATATAGTAACCCCTCGTTTATCGCAGGGGTTTGGTTGCGGGACCGACCACGATAGGTGAAAAACCGCGAAGTAGGTGCACCATTATAATTATTATTATTATTATTATTATTATTATTATTATTATTATTCTTATTATTATTATGTTATTTATTTAATTTTTTTAAATGATTGACACCAGGATGAGCCAAAAAAAAAATAAAATAAAACAGCCTTTATCAGGCCTGGGCATGAAGAATATATAAAGTAAAGAGAAACAGAGATGGAGAATGTAATGACCTGTCAGATGTGAAGGGATCATAAAAGATGTGTAATGAATATCCAATTCTCTGCTGGGTTTTAATATACCTCTGCGTAATATTACTTTCATGATGTCCATTCCAAAAATTCTCCTTAGATCTTATTATTATTATTATTATTATTATTATTATTATTATTATTATTATTATTATTGGCGACAATAATTTTCCTTTGATGATGATTGTGGAGATTATTATTATTATTATCATTATTATTATTATTATTGTTATTATTACGAATTTGTCATTAAACCATTACTTTAACAATATATACTGTAGTTTTGGTTGAATGAACAAGAGTTAGTTAAAGATGTTTCTCTCTCTCTCTCTCTCTCTCTCTCTTTGTTTATCGTCATCATCCGCAGGTTATTTTCATACAAGAGGCTTTTCCTGGTGATGCTCCACCAGGGGAGGAGGCTCCTATGCTCACAGGGTATGTTTCATATGTGCATTATACCAGAAGAGGACTCATTACCTACATTCATTCCTCCATACCTCACACGCTCCTTGGTTCTTCTGCACAAGTTGATATGACCTTTCAGCTCTTTGAAATCACTGTCGGGAATGGTACTCTTCGATTGTGCAATGTCTACTCTGCCCCAGGAGTGATTAATTTACCAGCCCTTCCAATACCTACAGACAGTGGAATGATCTATATAGGGGATTTTAACGCCAGACACCCCGCCCTTGGTGACTCATCTCCCACTCCCAATCGCGGTGGCAAGCCTCTGCTCGACTACATCCGCCGCTACCGCCTCACTCGCTGGGATACTGGTGGTGCCACACACGCTCGTGGGGGTACTGTAGATCACATTCTCACAGCTGGCCTTGTGGTACCTAATGTCTCCTGCTCTTCTATCCCTTCTCTCTTTTCTGACCATGTTGCCCTTACCCTGAAATACTCCATACTTCAGACTCCAGCTACCCTCCCCCATCACCGCACCCGCATTTCTATCCCTCCCAAATACTGCCCCACTTATATTTCCTTTATCTCTCACCTCCTTCCCACTTTTGATCTCCTTTCTCCAGACAGCTTATGCAACTCACTGGTGAATTCTACACATGACTTCTACACGCATTATGTTCTCAGACCACATGTTCCACGTCGCCCTGAGGCCCATTCCTGGCCTCTGGATCAGCATATTGCCCAGGCGGAAAGGACAGCTGTGGATGCTGGACTCTCCTTTCAAAGACAGCCCACCCCTGACCACCTGCACCAATATCAGTTGGCGAGGGATGATCTGGTTGCCCTGCAGAAGTGCGTGCACACGGAGTATTGGCAGAAATTTACGGATAGTATTAACCATCAGACTAGCGCTGGGACTATGTGGCATCTTATAAGGAAGGCTGTCAAGAAGAAACCCACCTGTGCTCTACACCACAGTCCACTTGAGTATGCTCAGGACCACATTACTACCTGGTCAGCACAGTCACAAACTTGCAACCTTCCCGGGAACGTTCAAGAGGCACTCTCCACCCACCGCAGTGTTCGTAACCTCCGCCTAATGGGTGCAGTACTACAGACGGATGAAGAGGATGACATCCTATTCACAGAGGATGAACTACGACGTGCTCTTGCTAGGATTAAGGCTACTGCCCCTGGGGAGGATGGTCTTACATATCAAGTTCTCCGTCTTCTTCAGAAAGTTCCTGGTAACCCCCTACTGCAGCTCTTCAATCTTTGCTTTTGCTTGGGGCATGTGCCCTCTGCCTGGACCAGAAGTACTATTATTCCTCTACCAAAATCTGGAACCGACAAACTTAGGCCCATCTCCCTCACCTCCTGCTACAGCAAAGTGTTTGAACGCATCCTTGTTGCCCGACTCATGCACCTTCTACAGGATAAACTCTCCCCCAGTCTTTAAGGTTTCCTCCCACAATGGAGCACACATCACTGCCTCGCTGAACTCTACACCCGTCTTTCTCCCACCAGTGTGGTCGCCTTCCTGGACCTCAAATCTGCCTTCGATATAGCCAACAGGGAAATTATTCTTGACCAGCTGGTGGACTTTGGAGTTCGGGGGAACATACTGAAATAGATACGGGGATATCTCTCCAACAGAACATCAAGTGTCCTTTTTAAAGGGTCGTATAGATCCTATGAACGGTTTGAACTGGGTACTCCTCAGGGGGGTGTGCTAAGTCCTTTTCTATTCAATATCCTTATGCATCATCTACTCTCCCTCCTTCCTGTCATTCCCGGTACTACAGTTACCTGCTATGCGGACGACATATGCATCCACACGACCTAAACTCACGACCTTCAGCACATGCTCCATGATTTCTACGTGTCTGCTACCTCCTGTGGCCTTATTATCTCCCCAGAAAAAGGAAGGATTTATACTTCACGCAACTGCAGAGCACTGCCCGCGTTCGCCATGGGTGGTACTGTCATCCCTCACTGCACACAGTACACGTATTTAGGTGCACCAGTCCGGATCACCCCAGCTATACCTGCACGTCAACGAATTCATCCCTTTGTGAAGAGCCTTCTTGACCGTCTGGAGCCCCGCTTTGCACCTGTCAAGTGGCTTGCCAACAATGCTGCAGGAGTCTCCATCCCAGTGGCAAGGACCCTCTACATCCTACTACTTCGGTCAGTGGTCGACTATCTGTCTCCTGCCTTGTGTCAACTTCCTAGACCAGCTCTCGAGCCACTTGAAAAGTTCCAGAATCGAGTCATGAGATTTATCTTGGGATGTTCTCTCTCTACCCGTATTGTGAGTATGCAGTTGGAGCTCAACTTGCCCCCTATTGTGGAGAGGATTTATGCCAATGTGTCCTATTTTACTGTTAAGTGTCTTCACTACCCCTTTCTTGCTCCGTACTTCTCTGCTGTCATGAGGACGTCCCTGGATCCAGACGCACCCAGGCTCCCACTTCGAGCAGGAGGTCATAACCTTATCAGGGTGGTGAGTGACAGTCTTTGTGGCCTTGACATCGACCTGCCTGTGCAGGCGGCTGTCCCAGATTTACCACCCTGGCGTGTCCCCCTCCCCGCTGTCACATATACACTGACCTCGAAGGATGTCTATCCCCCCCTGAAGAGACAGTTAGCTCTGGAGACTATCGCTGATGTGTCCACGTCTGTCCCTGCAGCACACCACGTCTATGTTGATGGTTCTGTACAAGCAGATGGGAGGGCGGCATGTGCTGTGTTTTCCCCAACCATGGAGCCGCCTGTGCCGGCTGATTCATGGATTGGCCGTAGACTACCCACCTCGTCGAGCTCCACCTACTGTGAACTGAATGCCATCTTGGATGCCGTGACTCTCCTTGTTCGACGACGAGTGAATGGGGTAATAATTTGTGGCTCCCAATCGGCCCTACAAGCCCTATCCTCGCCAAGACCTATCTGTGGCCGTGCTGTGGGAGATATACTGTGTCGCCTCGCGGCCGCTCAGGATGCTTCTCTTGTTGTGTTGTTTGTATGGACGCCCTCTCACATTGGGCTGACTGGCAACGACACGGCGGATCGTCTTGCCAAGGCGGCCTGTATGCTGGATGGGCATGCTGTGGACGCTGAGCCCTCCCTCCGATGCCTACGTAACATCATCTACTCAGCTGGGTTTGCCATGACGGTCCGGTGCAGGGACACGGAGAGGGCCAACAGTGTGTCCATACAGCACCATGATCACTTTCTTCACAGTCGCTACAAGTATCGCAGATGCGGCTTAATGGTGCGGAAAAACAATGTAGTTAGTGCTCGGCTCAGAATGGGGTATCGGCCTTTATGGCAGGTCTCCCAGACTCTAGATATGCCACAGTACACCACCTGTAAATTATGCGACCGTCCTAATGCTAACACTCTTGACCACTATTGTCTTTAGTGCCCCACGGTGAGAGATGTTTTACCACGAGGCAGAACTTAATACAGATCTGCTCATTTTTACTTAATGTTGACAACCTTGATGTTATCCTTGCTCGTTATCCTCACTTTGGTGGCCATTAATTATATTGAATTATACATATATTTTCTGTATGTTGCTGTATAATATTGTTTGTGTATTCTGTGTTTCTCTGAGCTTTACTTTTGTATATTATGTACTCTGTGCTGCCATACTGTGAGTTGTGTGTTAGTATGCAGCAATGTTTTATCAATGTGTACACCTCCCTGTAAACTATGTTCTATTCTTGGTTTTGTATCCATTTGAAGCATTATTTGTATGAATTCATGTAATGTCTGACGCCTTGGCGCAACAAATTAATAAAATAAAATAAAATCTTTCTCTCTCTCTCTCTTTCTCTCTAACAGCAAACAAACTTTCGATATAATATCGTCAGGGAAATAGCATGTAGAGAATATATATATTTTATTTAAGTTTCCCATGAATACAGTATGATATACATTTTCTTTGAGCGAATTGTATGTTTTCTTTTTCTTTCAGCTGACACTATTTATGTTAAGATTTCATGTAGATAGATAGAATAATGTTTAGAACAAAGGAATATGAATAATACTATTATCTTGAAAATTAGATAAACCCCAAACAAAGCGAGAGAGAGAGAGAGAGAGAGAGAGAGAGAGAGAGAGAGAGAGAGAGAGAGAGAGAGAGAGAGAGAGAGAGAGAGAGAGAGAGAGGAGAGAGAGAGAGAGAGAGAGAGAGAGAGATCTAATAATAAACTTCCCTCCATTTTAAATTCACTCTCTGTCTTCATTTCCTGATTGAACTTTAAAAGGATGCATATCTCTCTCTCTCTCTCTCTCTCTCTCTCTCTCTCTCTCTCTCTCTCCTCTCTCTCTCTCTCTCTCTCCTTTTCTATTCAATATCCTTATGCATCGTCTACTCTCCCTCCTTCCTGTCATCCTCGGTACTACAGTTACCTGCTATGCGGACGACATATGCATCCACACGACCTCAACTCACGACCTTCAGCACATGCTCCATGATTTTTACGTGTCTGCTACCTCCTGTGGCCTTATTATCTCCCCAGAAAAAAGCAGGATTTTTACTTCACGCAACTGCAGAGCACTGCCCGCATTCGCCATGGGTGGTAATGTCATCCCTCACTGCACACAGTACACGTATTTAGGTGCACCAGTCCGGATCACCCCAGCTATACCTGCACGTCAACGAATTCATCCCTTTGTGAAGAGCCTTCTTGACCGTCTGGAGCCCCGCTTTGCACCTGTCAAGTGGCTTACCAACAATGCTGCAGGAGTCTCCATCCCAGTGGCGAGGACCCTCTACATCCTACTGCTGGCTAGTACAGTGGTAACGCGCTGGCTTCGCATTCACGAGGTCGAAAGATCGGTCCCCGTCCAAGACCGAGAGTTTAAGCTGTTTACTGGCAGGAACTGCTGTGGGTGGACATCACAGTGGGGGGTTGGGGCTTGTCCTGGCTGACGAATACCCATTGTAAAATGGAAATAAAGTTTAATAAAATAATAAAAAAAAAAATACTACTTCGGTCAGTGGTTGACTATCTGTCTCCTGCCTTGTGTCAACTTCCTAGACCAGCTCTCGAGCCACTTGAAAAGTTCCAGAATTGAGTCATGAGATTTATCTTGGGATGTTCTCTCTCTACCCGTATTGTGAGTATGCAGTTGGAGCTCAACTTGCCCCCTCTTGTGGAGAGGATTTATGCCAATGTGTCTTATTTTACTGTTAAGTGTCTTCACTACCCCTTTCTTGCTCCGTACTTCTCTGCTGTCATGAGGATGTCCCTGGATCCAGACGCACCCAGGCTCCCACTTCGAGCAGGAGGTCATAACCTTATCAGGGTGGTGAGTGACATTCTCCGTGGCCTTGACATCGACCTGCCTGTGCAGGCGGCTGTCCCAGATTTACCACCCTGGCGTGTCCCCCTCCCCGCTGTCACATATACACTGACCTCGAAGGATGTCTATCCCCCCTTGCAGAGACAGTTAGCTCTGGAGACTATTGCTGATGTATCCACGTCTGTCCCTGCAGCGCACCACGTCTATGTTGATGGTTCTGTACAAGCAGATGGGAGGGCGGCATGTGCTGTGTTTTCCCCCACCATGGAGCCGCCTGTGCCGGCTGATTCATGGATTGGCCGTAGACTACCCACCTCGTCGAGCTCCACCTACTGTGAACTGAATGCCATCTTGGATGCCGTGACTCTCCTTGTTCGACGACGAGTGAATGGGGTAATAATTTGTGACTCCCAATTGGCCCTACAAGCCCTATCCTCGCCAAGACCTATCTGTGGCCGTACTGTGGGATATATACTATGTCGCCTCGCGGCCGCTCAGGATGCTTCTCTTCTTGTGTCATTTGTATGGACTCCATCCCACATTGGGCTGACTGGCAACGACACAGCGGATCGTCTTGCCAAGGCGGCCTGTATGCTGGATGGGCATGCTGTGGACACTGAGCCCTCCCTCCAATGCCTACGTAACATCATCTACTCAGCTGGGTTTGCCATGACGGTCCAGCGCAGGGACACGGAGAGGGCCAACAGTGTGTCCATACAGCACCATGATCACTTTCTTCACAGTCGCTACAAGTATCGCAGACGCGGGTTAATGGTGCGGAAAAACAATGTAGTTAGTGCTCGGCTCAGAATGGGGTATCGGCCTTTATGGCAGGTCTCCCAGACTCTAGATATGCCACAGTACACCTCCTGTAAATTATGCGACCGTCCTAATGCTAACACTCTTGACCACTATTGTCTTTAGTGCCCCACAGTGAGAGATGTTTTACCACGAGGTCAGAACTTAATACAGATCTGCTCATTTTTACTTAATGATGACAACCTTGATGTTATTCTTGCTCGTTATCCTCACTTTGGTGGCCATTAATTATATTGAATTATACATATATTTTCTGTATGTTGCTGTATAATTCTGTTTGTGCATTCTGCATTTCTCTGAGCTTTACTTTTGCATATAATGTACTCTGTGCTGCCATACTGTGAGTTGTGTGTTAGTATGCAGCAATGTTTTATCAATATGTACACCTCCCTGTAAACCATGTTCAATTCTTGGTTTTGTATCCATTTGAAGCATTATTTGTATGAACTCATGTAATGTCTGACGCCTTGGCGCAATAAATTAATAAAATAAAATTAAATAATCTCTCTCTCTCCAACATTCTATTACACCCAACCCCCCAAACTCCCTTTGTCCCAGCCAACTAGGGAGGGGCACTGTATACAGTTATTAAAGTAAAGCAACCAACAGACATATAAACAATGATGAGCCCTTAATAATAATAATGATAATAATAATAATAATAATAATAATAATAATAATAATAATAATAATCTCCACAATCATCATCAGAGAAAAATTATTGTTGCCAATAATAATATTCATAATAATAATAAGAATAATAAGAATAATAATAATAATAATAATAATAATAATAATAATAATAATAACATCAATGGAGAATTTTTGGAATAGACATCATGAAAGTAATGCAGAGGTATATTAAAACCCAGGAGAGAATTGGATATTCATTACACATCTTTTATAATCCCTTCACATCTGACAGGTCATTACACTCTCCATCTCTGTTTCTCTTTACTTTATGTATCCTTCGTGCCCAGCTCCAATAAAGGCTGTTTTATTATATTATATTTTGGACCGTCCTGGTGTCACAATATCCCCCCCCCAAAAAAAAAAATAAATAAAAAAAAAATAAAATATATATATATATATATATATATATATATATATATATATATATATATATATATATATATATATATATATATATATATCTGCGATGCACTGAATTCGCGATAGGTGAACCGCGATATAGCGAGGGATTACGGTGTGTGTTATATATATATATATATATATATATATATACAGTGTTACCCCCCTTATCGCGGTAGTTCGGTTCCGGGACCCGGCGCGAACCAGGAAAACCGCGGAGTAGGATCAGCCTATATGTACATAGATATTTTAATGTATTTTTACGTTTACACTGTATATACCCTCCCTGTACTGTTAAAAAAAACACACGTAATTTTTTATGAAAGTGATAGGAAAACTTACGGTGAATGAGGTGATGATGACGTGACATACATAGGTACAGTATTTTACAATAATTTTTACTTTTACGTAAAATAGCGGCCGACATCCACAAACTTTTTTCTTTCTTTCAACATATCTAAGAGTTTCACTTTATCTACAATGGTTAACATTTTCCTCTGCTTCTTAGGCCCACTACAAGAAGCCTTTGAAGATGAAGGATGCTTGGGAGGCATTGCAAAGGTTAAAATATGCGAGTAAAAAAATCACAAGCAAAACATAATAATAATAAGCACAACGTGAATGGCACACACGAGTGAGGCGAGACAATGGAAGATGGTGGAAGCCTTTGTCTGAAACGCTGATAGCGGTATCGTATTTTACATGTTGCAATACTGTTAGTATTTATGTTTTTTACTATTTTTTACTGTTTTATTATTCTTAGGCTAAGAAATAAGTTTTTTTTATCAATAAAATCATGAAACTACTGGAAATATAAATATATATGCTAGCTCACGTAGCTGCATCCCCAATACCTTGTACGCTATCAAACACAAGCAAAACGTTTAATAAGCACAACGTGAACAGCGCACACGTGAGTTAGACTGAACGAGTCTTTGTCTAAAACGCTGATAGCGGTATCGTATTTTAAATGTTGCAATACTGTTAGTATTTATGTTTTTTACTACATTTTACTGTTTTATTATTCTTAGGTTAATAAATACGTTTTTTATCAATAAAATCAAGAAACTACTGGAAATATAAATATATATGCTAGCTCACGTAGCTGCGACCCCAATACATTGTACGCTATCGAACACTATTTCACATGATGCAAGACTGTGAGTTATACTGTACGTACGTATATCATTCAGTTATTAGTACAATGTATAATGATTTAAATTCATTTACTTATTTGATGATTGTACAAAATCTATTGTATTTATTCATTGTAATTTGGACCAAATATTCCTTTTGTAAAGATTATACTGTACTTTTCAAAAGAGGTGGTCAAGAAATGTATCTATCTATCAAAATTTATGTTTTTTACTATTTTTTACTGTTTTATTATTCGTACGCTGGGAAATAATTTTTTTTTATCAATTAGATAATGAAATATGTTTTTTTCAATAAAAAAAATTAAAATACTGAGAATTCTTTTTTTTTAATATTTTAATATTTTTGCATATACCCATAAAATAAAATAATAATTTATCCAAAAAAAAAACGCGATACAGTGAGAACCAAGAAACGTCGATGTTTTAGCCCCCAAAAATCAGCCCAAAATTGAGGGTCGACTTATATAACAATCACAAAAAGCAAACCTTGAAATCTTGTGACATATTGGTGCAGGAAATCAGGCCTAACCTTAGGCTAATACCGACGACAGCCTCGGTGCGGTAACTATCGATGTAAATACATGTAGCTACTAATGTAAATACTTGTATTTTAATCAATACACATTCTGATTCGACACTAATAATGTAATAGAGCTACCATTACCTTAAAATTCCACAAAATGCTATTAATCAAAGGAAAAAGACCATAACAATGTAAACATCATGCAGCCATTTGTAAAATTTCCGGTGATAGCGGTATCGTATATTACATGTTGTAATACTGTTAGTATTTATGTTTTTACTATTTTTTACTGTTTTATTATTCTTAGGCTAATAAATACGTTTTTTTATCAATAAAATCATGAAACTACTGGAAATATAAATATATATGCTAGCTCACGTAGCTGCGACCCCAATACATTGTACGCTATCGGACACTATTTCGCATGATGCAATACTGTGAGTTATACTGTACGTACGTATATCTAAATTTAAGTTTTTTACTATTTCTTACTGTTGCATTATTCGTAGGCTGGGAAATAATTTTTTTTTATCAATTAGATAATATGTTATTTTTTCAATAAAAAAAATTTAAATACTGAGAATTTTTATTTTTTTAATATTTTAATATTTTTGCATATATCCAAAAAATAACATAATAGTTTGCCAAAAAAAAAAAAAACATGGTACAGTGAAAACGCGAACCAAGAAACGCGATCCAGCAGGGGATCACTGTATATACAGTGATCCCCCGCTGTATCGCGTTTCTTGGTTCGCGTTTTCACTATATTGCGATTGGGGGGGGGGTTGGAAAAAAAAATTTAAAGATTATTGTGACACCAGGATGGGCCAAAAAATTATAAAATAAAACAGACTTTATCAAGCAGTAAAGAGAAACAGAGATGGAGAGTGTAATGACCTGTCAGATGTGAAGGGATTATAAAAGATGTGTAATGAATATCCAGCTCTCTGCTGGGTTTACTATACCTCTGCATTACTTTCATGATGTCTATTCTAAAAATTCTCCTTAGATCTTATTATTATTATTATTATTATTATTATTATTATTATTATTATTATTATTATTATTATTGGCAACAATAATTCTGCTTAGATATTATTATCATTATTATTATTATTATTATTATTATTATTATTATTGGCAACAATAATTCTGCTTAGATATTATTATTATTATTATTATTATTATTATTATTATTATTGGCAACAATAATTTTCCTTTGATGATGATTGTGGAGATTATTATCATCATCATCATTATTATTATTATTAAGATCTCATCATTGTTTGTACATCTGTTGGCTCAATTACTTTTAATAACTGTGCAAAGTGCTCCTCCCTAGTTGGCTGGGACAAAGAGCGTGTTGGGGGTTGGGTAGAATAGAATGTTAGAGAGAGAGAGAGAGAGAGAGAGAGAGAGAGAGAGAGAGAGAGAGAGAGAGAGAGAGAGAGAGAGAGAGAGAGAGAGAGAGAGAGAGAGAGGAGAGAGAGGAGAGAGAGAGAGAGAGAGAGAGAGAGAGAGAGAGAGAGAGAGAGAGAGAGAGAGAGAGAGAGAGAGAGAGAGAGAGAGAGAGAGAGAGAGAGAGAGAGAATCTTTAAGTAACTCTTGTTCATTCAACCAAAACTATATTATTTATAGTAAAAATAATGGTTTAATTATGAATTCGTAATAATAATAATAATAATAATAATAATAATAATCTCCCCAATCATCATCAAAGGAAAATTATTGTTGCCAATAATAATAATAATAATAATAATAATAATAATAATAATAATAATAATAATAAGATCTAAGGAGAATTTTTAGAATAGACATCATGAAAGTAATGCGGAGGTATAGTAAACCCAGCAGAGAGCTGGATATTCATTACACATCTTTTATAATCCCTTCACTTCTGACAGGTCATTACACTCTCCATCTCTGTTTCTCTTTACAGCCTGATAAAGGCCGTTTTATTTTATCATTTTTGACCTGTCCTGGTGTCATAATCATCTTTAAAAAAAAAATAATTAAAAAAAAAAAAATAATTATATATATATATATATATATATATATATATATATATATATATATATATATATATATATATATATATATATATATTAAAGGTGTTCCTACTTCGCAGTTTTCCTGTCTCGCGCCGGGTCCCGGAACCGAACTACCGCGATAAGGGGGGGATTTGTGTATATATATATATATATATATATATATATATATATATATATATATATATATATATATATATATATATATATATATATATATATATATATATATATATATATATATAAATATATATATAAATATATATATATATAAAAAAGATTAATGATCAGCTAAAAAAGGTAGGTTTCAGAATGTGAAAGTAGAGAAGGGGTCTATACATAAAAAGTATTTTGGGTACAATAACTTTTCATAAAAGGAAATACTTAAACAGGTTAAGTTAATTGGAATAATTTTACACATGACTGAAACTTGTACTCACTCGCGACAAGAAGATTAATTGGGGGACTTGTGATGACCCCAAGAGGAGTGGTGACAACACAACGAAATTCTCCTTCATCACTTCCACGCATTCGACCGCGACGATGCGTTGTCACCTGCACATGGGTTAGATAAAAGCACAAAAATAAATTAAAAACATATATGCAAATCTAATTACACAAATATTAAACTTTCAAACAAGGACAAAATTTTTTATTTTGGAATAATGAAAATGGTATAAAATAATTCATTACATTGCTTTCATACTGAACTCAGGTGTAACAAGAAGGTAATATTATAAAGAACAAGCCTTTAATAATGCTGCCAATTTACATCAGCTACAATAGATAAATTAATAAAAAATAATGCCTTCATAAGCTTCATTCATAGGTAAGAAAAAGAAGCTGTCATATCTATCAGTCCATCTATCAAAACATCTATCTCCCTACTCAGCTAGTTTCAGGTTACATTTACAGCCATGCTTATTTATGAAAAATCACCACGTGGTATGGTTCTCATGCCTCAAATCTTGGACATTGGAGCCTATAGCTGATATGATAAGCTAGGTCTGAGGGATAATGTACCACATGGTGACCTATTTGCAGTTCTGCCTAAAACTCTAGCAAGGGAACCAGTGTCACAACTGTCTCTGTCTAAGCCTAAGCTATATGCTCTGGGTGTTTACTATATTTGTAAGGTAGACCAATGTTTGTCAGGAGATTGCTTAAAGTGTTAGATGACTGGTCTAGGCAGACTTAGAAATACCCTCCCATCTCTGCCTCATTTATATGTTTGAATTCTGTTAGCTTTAGGAATAAGCTCGGTTCCCTTCTAAACTTAAGAGCAAGGATATAACAGACAGCAAAGTGAGGCACTGGTGTTACACGATAGCTGCTATATACTCTAAGAATAAATTGTTGTGTCACCCTCCCAAAACAAGTGAGTTTTCTTCAGACAATATCCCAAATTTGTTACCTGCATCACTGACAATAACACACTGAATATATGTAGTAACTAAACATATGACATTTTGGTGCCAGCTGAGGATGAACACAGAACTACTTCATGAAAAGAAGTAAAGAATAGTGAGAAGAAATATGAATTAAGCTGATGGAAATACAAAATTAGAATAAAGATGACAAAACTAATCTAATAGCATTAGGAATAAGCCCAGTTCCCTTCTAAACTTAAGAGCAGCAGGAATATAACAGACAGCAATGTGAGGCACTGGGGTTACACGATAGCTGCTATATACTCTAAGAATAAATTGTTGTGTCACCCTCCCAAAACAAGTGAGTTTTCTTCAGACAATATCCCAAATTGGTTACCTGCATCACTGACAATAACACACTGAATATCTGTAGTAACTAAACATATGACATTTTGGTGCCAGCTGCGGATGAACACAGAACTACTTCATGAAGAGAAGTCAAGAATAGTGAGAAGAAAGATGAATTAAGCTGATGGAAATACAAAATTAGAATAAAGATGACAAAACCAATCTAATACGCTGCCACAACATACCAGAATAAGCAAGGGAAAATAATTAAAATATCACTCAGCATCATTCAAGAAAGCCCCAGCATTAGGAAAAAGATTTTTCAAGAAACAGAGACGACAATTGATAAGAGAGAATCTGGCAATACTGAAATGGAAAAACAGTGTAGGAAGAAGGTTAAAGTTTCAATGATGAGAAAAATTGGCGAATACAGAAGCTCCCCTACTTCCGAACAACAAGAGTTACAAACGTTCACAGATACAAACAATAACCTACCAATTATCTACAAATGTATCAATGTAGGTATTACTATACTGCACTGTATAAATATTCCTTAATACTGCATACTTTATGTTTTATGTAGTAGTTAAGTGTCTTTAGCTTAAGTACTATACAGTACAGCTGGATGTGGCAGAGATGAGGATGTTGAAATGGATGTGTGGGGTGACAAGAAGCGATAAGATCAGAAACGAGGTAATTAGAGGTACCTCAAAAGTTAGAGAAATATTAGATAAGATACAAGAAAGTAGACTATGGTGGTATGGTCATGTCGTTAGGAGGGATGAACAGTATGTTGGAAGGAGGGTGATGGAAATGGATATGCAGGGTAGGAGAGGGAGGGGGAGACCAAAGTGTGGGTGGATGGATTGCATCAATCACAACCTGAATTCTAAAGGTTTGTTGGGTGATGATGTGTGGGACAGGAACATATGGAGAACACTGGCCAGAAACATTGACCCCACATAAAAGTGGGAAAAGATGTAGACAAAAAAAGACTATACAGTACAGCATATGATGTACAGCAGAGTACTTTCTTTTACCTAAACCCAACGTAAGAACAATTCTCCTTATGAACAGACTTCCAGAACCTAACTCGTTCGTAAGTTGGTGGGTGTCTGTACCTCCAAGATTCGGCAAACCGTTACGCACAATAAGTGTTAAGTTTTTTATATAATTTATTCTATTATGCAACTGGGAATTTCCTTGCTAGATATGATGTTGGAAAAAATGCTATTATTCCTTTATAGATTTGAATAGATTTCTATTTTTTGAGAATAACTAATAAATATTGAAGTATGCTAAGATGTTGTTTATAATGAGTATATCATGAATAGCTTGTTTCATGCATACATACGAATTATTTGTAACTTTGTGTATTTAAGCAGCAATTGTATTTATTCAAGAGTTTCTTAATTGAAAAGATTTATAGCTATTCATATAGTTTAAGAATAATCAAGAGAACTGAGATTTCCATGACTATTAATTGGTGTATGAATTAGAGCTCAGTCTTTAATATTCATAATGATAAAAAACAGGGAGTGGAATGAATGACTTCGTCTTAGTTCTTCTTTTGTACATCAGTAATATAGGCAGAAGTCAATTATAATGTTCATAAAAAGTTTTCAGCTTTTTTTTTTTTTTAATTACATTATTACTTCATGTACCTTAAAATACAATTTTACAATGTACAGTCACCTGTCTTTTTACACGAGCTTAAATTATGCGAATTTGGAATAGCACATATACTCAATTAAAATAATTTATGCAAATTACACGAACAACACGAGCGTGAAAAAATGCTGTACAGTTTAGACTAAGCGCTCGCCTCGTTTCCAATTTCCTTCAGTCTCGCTTCACCCAGCATACTGTGTGGATATAGCACGTGTTCTGTAATTGTGGTGAACTTTGCTTTTCCTGTGCTGTTGTGATAATTTTATTCATCTATCATGGCCAGTAAATGCCCAGGAAAAGTTTATGGAAGTGCTACTGCTCCCAAAAGAGAAATTCTCTAAACTTTGAGTTAAAACTGCGAGTGTTGGCCCATTATGAGAGTAGAAGGCACAGTCCCAGTCTTAGGATACAACTAGGACTGGTCCAGACAGCCCCGGGTTAAGTCTTCCTTCAGGACGGTTCTTTCCTCATGCCTACATCTACACTGAATATTCCGGCGAGTTCATTACACATCTCTTGCTATTCCATTACATTTAACAAGTCACAACATTCCCCACATGTCTTCTTTTCTCTTTTTTCCTCATATTTGTTATTATTTATGGAAGGTCCAAAGCTAATGGCCCCCAGTACCTGGCATAGAGGGGTGAGAAGAATCTCCGGGGATTGTGTGGACACCACTATTGGCTTCAGGGCAGACACGCCTGGTGGTAGTAATTGTTCTCCCCTTAACCTTGCACCTCCCAATGAATCTGCTTTTTTCACTCTTCACTATTCTAACATTCGTGGCCTAAACTCTAATCTTTAGTCTGTGGAACAACACTTGGATACTTTCCTCCCTAACCTCCTCCTCCTATCTGAAACACAGCTGTCTATACATGCTTTCCACTGACCCATTTCAAATCTCTCACTATAATCTGTATACTCGTTTTCGTTCCAAAGATGGTGTCTGTGCCTACTGCAACATTAACACTCCTATGGTGAGGTTCATGGACCTTGAATCTCCTGACTCTGATGTTCTCTGGCTAAAAGTTTATCTCTCCACTACCACTATTTTCCTTTGCTTCTGCTACTGTTCTCCAAACTCCATCGAGTTTCTTTCTTTGAATATCTGTCCTCGTGCCATGAGTCCTTGCTATCTTCTCACCCACATGCTGAAGTTCTCTACATTGGACACTTCAATGTACACCACAGTGAGTGGCTTCATTTTTCTCACACTGATGTGGGAGGAAGTGAGGCCCTTGCTTTCTCTATTACTCACGATCTGGAGCAAATTATCAAACATCCTACTGGTGTTCCTGATCGTCACAAACATGCAGCAAACACTTTCGACCTATTTCTTACTTCTAACACTTCAAACTACTCTTATTCTGTGCTTTCCCCTCTTGATAAATCTGACCACTCTATGATCTCAATCTCTTCAATTTTTGCTTCCCCTCCATCAATCCCTCCTACTCAGTGCTGCCTTTGGCACTTTGAGCTTACCCAACATGATAATTTGCATAACTTCCTCTTTGACTTCCCATGGGATGACTACTGCTTTCGGTCCCGAAACCCTGGTTAGGTAACTCTAAAAGATGCTGAGATCATGACCACGGGAATGGAGGCACACATCCCCTCCTCCACAAAATCTTTCTCTTCCCAAAAACCTTGATTTGACCGTGCCTGCTCCATGGCTATCCAGGCCAGAAATCGGGCACACCGATCTTACAAAGCCTCGCCTTCTAATTTACGTTGCTCTGCTTTTATTGTAGCTAGAAATCGCTGTACTGCACAGATTTGAAGATCTAAGGCTTCCTTTATAAGAAGGAAAGTTGACGACCATAACTCTTCTCCCAATGACAAATGCCTCTGGTCCTTAGCCACAAACCTCTCCAAAAACTTCTGCAACTCAGGCTTTCCCCTCTCATTCGTTCTGATGGTTCTATAGCTTGCTCTCCCAGAGACAAAGCCACTCACTTTGGCTCTCATTTTTCTGCCAATTCTTCTATAAACGATTCCAGCGCACCTGTTCCTCAATCTTTATCCCCTCTTTAACCCAATGCCCTCCCTTATCCTTTCTTCATGTAAAGTTCATAAGGTTCTTCGCTCGCTAAAGACGAACAAGGCATCTGGTCCCAATAGTATCCCTGCAAGGTTCGTTAAGTTTTTTTTTTTATAATGAATGACACCAGGCCGGAAAAAAAAAAAATCTACCCTCATTGGGCCTAGGCACAAATAAAGCATAGAGAAATAGAGATGGGGAGTATTGGGATTGTCAGATGTGAAGGGACAATAAGATATGTGTAACGCATATCCAAGAACATTCGGTGTTGTTGTAAGCATAGCAAGAGAACCGTATATGAAGGAAGACTTAACATCGAACTGTCCTTGACAGTCTTATTCAAGTCCACAAGACCCTTCAGCTGTAGTATCGCAACGGGCGGTTGGTGCCATGGGCCAACCAACTTTGCAGATGAACTGGCTCCTGTGCTTTGCCGTCTCTTTTGCTTCCTTCTGTCAACCAGTATCTATCCTTCATCTTGGAAGCATGCTCTAGTTCAATCTGTTCCGAAGAAGGATGACTGCTCTATTCCTTCAAACCAACCTATTGCCCAAACCTTCTCTACTGCTAAAGTTTTTGAAACTTTGCTCAATGCTCACTTCTTGAAATGCCTTGAATCTAACTCACTTATCTCCGATCACCAGTACGGTTTCTGCAAGGCAAGATCCACTGGTGGTCTCCTGTCCTATCTTACTCATGTATGGTCATCTTCTCTGAGGAACTATGGGAAATCCTTTGTCGTTGCCCTTGATATCTCTAAGGCTTTTGACAGAGTCTGGCACAAGGCTCTGTTGGCCAAACTCCCGGCTTATGACTTTACCCCTTCTTTCTGTTCTCTGATTTCTAGTTTTCTTACTGACCATTTTATATCTGTAGTTGTTGATGGTGCGACATCTAGCCCTTTCTCTGTTACCAGTGGTATTCCACAGGGCTCTGTTCTTTCACCTACTGTGTTCCTTATCGTCATTAATGATCTTCTACAATCCCCATCTTCCTCTCTTCTCCATGCCTTTGCTGATGATTATACCCTTCACTTTTCCTCTGCGTTTTCTTCTCAACCTTCATCTGTTACTCGTAATCAGTCTCGTATCACTCTTTCTTCTACTCTCGACTCCGATTTGCAGATAGTATCTGAGCGGGGTACTCAAAATTTACTTAAAGTCAATGCCTCCAAGACAGTTTCTGGCTATATCCTTATCTTCTTCTTCTCCTGATAACCCTATTGTCTTCGAAACTAACAAAATTTACCCTCTTAACTCTCTCAACATATTAGGAATCCATACACCCTCTAACTTGTCTTGGAGGAATCACATAATTCAAATTTCTAAGTCTTCATCCAAAAAATTGGGAGTTTAGTTTCGTTTTTGTCATTACTTCTGTCTTTCCTAATTCTTATGACCTATCATCCTTCGATAAGCAGATCTATCGTCATCTCAGGGCCTAGTCCGCCATCTCTCTGGGTCCTCTGTACTTAGACTGTTTTTTCTGTCTGTCGTTTTCCTTTGTGTGACATTACCTCATCTCAGCCTTGTCCTTAACCTATTTCTTTTCCTTCATCATGGTATTTTCTCGTGCCCGGGCCTTAATTGATGAGGGCAATTTTTGCCTGTCCCGGTGGCAAAAAAAAAAAAAAAAAAAAAAAAAAAGTGAAACTTTTTGTAGCTATGGGTTAGCTCTCCAATTTCCCCCTTCTCTTCTCGCTCTCCTACCACTTAAGTCACCTGCTTACTGCCACCACGCACGTCCCAGTATCCCTGTTGCCCACCATATATAGAGTGAGTTAATTTGTTTGCTTTTTGTTTATCTGTATATCTTTACTACTGTATTTGTTTATTTTTATCCTACATACGTCTTTCAGCTTGCTTTAGTACTTGTAAACTGTGTTTAACCATAAAGAACAAACAAAAAACAAACATGCCATAAAGTGTTGTGAAATAAATGCAAATGAGATTTATAAACATTTGAAGTCGCAGGTAAATGGCAAAGTGAAACCCTTTGCTGCTAGGGGTTAGCTCTCCCACTTTCCCCTCCTCTTCTCTTCCCACTCTTACCTCTTAAGTCACCTGCTCGCCACCAACACGCACATCCCAGAATGCCTGTTGCCCAATATAACAGAGTGAGGTAAATTGTTTATTTTTTGTTTATCAGTATATCTTTAATACTGTATCTGTTTATTCTTATCTTACATATGTGCTTCACATTACTTATGTACTTGTAAAATGTGCTTAACTAGCTTATTTCTTTGGTATAGTGTGTTTATACACGCTTGTGGAACGCATTCATGCCTATTAACATTATTCCTCATGGAAACATACTCTTCAAATTATGCAAAGTTTGGTTTACACTAGCCTTTTGAGAACCTATCCCCATAAAAAAAAAAAGAGGAGACTGTATTTGAATCATAAGCAAGCATAGATAAGTACCTTAAGAATTAACATCTCTCTTATTATCCCTTCACATATGACAAGTCATTACAGTCTCCATCTGTTTCTCTTTACTTTGTGTATTTTTCGCGCCCAGGCCCAATGAGGGCAGTTTTATTTTATTATTTTTTGGCCCGTCCTGGTGTCACAATCATATATATATATATATATATATATATATATATATATATATATATATATATATATATATATATATATATATATATATATATATATATATATATATATATATGATTCGGTTTTACGTCTCGAACTCCCTTTTCTACTAAGGGCTAGGATGGTTGCCTTCTTGCGAAGGACTTGTTTTGGCAGATGTAATCATTACCATGACGGGGTGAGAACCCTTGACCTGACGCCTCAGAGTCGCGAACGCTACCATTTAGCCACGGAGACTACACAATCATATATATATATATATATATATATATATATATATATATATATATATATATATATATATATATATATATATATATATATATATATATACAGTGATCCCACGCTGGATCGCGTTTCTTGGTTCGCGTTTTCACTGTACCACGGTTTATATTTTTTGGCAAATTATTATTTTATTTTTTGGGTACATGCAAAAATATTAAAATATTGAAAAATACAAATTTTCAGTATTTTAATCAATTTTTATTGAAAAAAAATTTCATTATTTAATTGATAAAAAATTTAAAGGGTGTTTTTTAACAGTGCAGGGAGGGTTTATACAGTACGTAAACGTAAAAATAATTGTAAAATACCTATGTACATGAGTATGTCATGTAATTACCACTTCATTCACCGTAATTTTATCTATCACTTTCATATAAATTTACGTTGCATGCTGTTATTTATAAAGTAAAGGGTGTTTTTTTAACAGTGCAGGGACGGTTTATACAGTACGTAAATGTAAAAATAATTGTAAAATACCTATATACATGAGTATGTCACATCATCATCACCTCATTCACGGTAAGTTTTCCTATCACTTTCATGTAAATTTACATTGCATGCTGTTATTTATAAAGTAAAGGGTGTTTTTTTTAACAGTGCAGGGATGGTTTATACAGTACGTAAACGTAAAAATAATTGTAAAATACCTATTTATATGAGTATGTCATGTCATCATCACCTCATTCACGGTAAGTTTTCCTATCACTTTCATAAAAATTTACGTTGCTTGCGGCTATTTATAAAGTAAAGGGTGTTTTTTTAACAGTGCAGGGAGGGTTTATACAGTACGTAAACATCATAAACATAATTGTAAAATACCTATGTACATGAGTATGTCACGTCATCATCACCTCATTCACGGTAAGTTTTCCTATCACCTTCATATAAATTTACGTTGCTTGCAGTTATTTATAAAGTAAAGGGTGTTTTTTTAACAGTGCAGGGAGGGTTTATACATTACGTAAACTTAAAAATAATTGTAAAATACCTATGTATATGTGTATGTCACGTCATCATCACATTCACGGTAAGTTTTCCTATCACTTTCATAAAAATTTACGTTGCTTGCTGTTATTTATAAAGTAAAGGGTGTTTTTTTAACAGTGCAGGGAGGGTTTATACAGTACGTAAACGTAAAAATAATTGTAAAATACCTATGTACATGAGTATGTCACGTCATCATCACCTCATTCACGGTAAGTTTTCCTACCACTTTCATATAAATTTACGTTGCATGCTGTTATTTATAAAGTAAAGGGTGTTTTTTTAACAGTGCAGGGAGGGTTTATACAGTACGTAAATGTAAAAATAATTGTAAAATACCTATGTATATGAGTATGTCACGTCATCATCACCTCATTCACGGTAAGTTTTCCTATCACTTTCATAAAAAATTTACGTTGCTTGCTGCTATTTATAAAAGTAAAGGGTGTTTTTTTAACAGTGCAGGGAGGATTTATACAGTATGTAAACGTAAAAATAATTGTAAAATACCTATGTACAGGAGTATGTCATGTAATTACCACTTCATTCATCATAATTTTATCTATCACATTCATATAAATTTACGTTGCATGCTGTTATTTATGAAGTAAAGGGTGGTTTGTTAACAGTACAGGGAGGGTTTATACAGTGTAAACGTAAAAATAAATTAAAATATCTATGTACATATAGGCTGATCCTACTTCGCGATTTTCCTGTCTTGCGCCGGATCCTGGAACCGAACCATCGCAATAATCAAAGGAACACTGTATGTGTGTGTATATATATATATATATATATATATATATATATATATATATATATATATATATATAAAAAGTACAAACACTCCCCAAACGAGTTAGGTTCCTGAAGTCTGTTTGAAAATAGAATTGTTCGTAAGTTCTGCTAATGAAAAAAAAAAGTACTGTACAGTATATACATATGCAATAATGTACTATACTTATGCTAAAGACACTTTACTACTACACAAAACATAAAGTATACAGTATTAATAAATTTTAATAAACTAATTGTAATGTAATAATACAGTACAGTACATTACTACATACATTAATACAAGAGAAGATAATGGCTATGTTTTTGTTCGTATGAGTGAATGTTCGTAACTCGTTTGTTGATGAGCTGAAGTAAATTTACAATTTACTTTGTTATTTTTGAAAGTCCAGTAAGAATAACTTTCAGAGTTAAAGTCGTGTAAATGTTATTAGCTTTTACAGAAGATATGGACTAGTTTTTATTGGCTATTAAATCAAAAGTGGCTTTGAAACAAAAATAAACCAAGTTTTCATAACTAGAACTATTTTCAAAGGGGCTATTGAATTCAAACATACAAAAAGAGCAACATTTGATAATTGTTATAGCCGAAGGCGAGTAAGTGGTAAAATATCTGATCTACACCTTTGCACAAAAAAAAAAAAAAAAAAAACACACACACACACACACACACACCGGATTGATGTGTGATAAATCTGTGAATCCCAGCAGAAAGACAAAACATGTGGTCAATGAGGGGCCCGTGAAAGGCATAGTCCGAAAGAACTGAATGTGAAAAAAGAGAACAAGCAGGAATAAAACGAGGGAGAAAAGGAGTTTGGGGGTGATTTGTTCAGCCTGCCAGAAAGGAAGGAGGAGAGCTGCTAATAAGGGAGAGGGATTACTTCCATGCCAAATACTAGACATTGATAATGAATACCGCTTCCATTTGGTATTTACGAGTCCTGCAAAAGAGTGGGATAGTAGTCTCGGAAACTATTTGTTTCGGTTTTACGTCACGGGCTCCCTCTTCAACCGAGGGCTAGGACGGTTGCCTTCTTTCGAAGGACTTGTTTTGGCAGATGTAATCGTTACCCTGAGTGCATGCCCTTGCTAACCTCAGACCGTGACGGGGCGCGAACCCTCGACCTGACGCCTCAGAGCCGCGGACGCTACCGATTGAGCCACGGCGACTACTGTCTCGGAAACTATTGAAGTGTTTAAAAGAATAGTTTTATTGGAAGCATATTCCTCGCAAAACTGGCAAAACATTCGCTAAATAATTATAAAGGTCACATATCTGTTTTGGCATTTAATACAAAAGTGAGAAGTTATCTATAAAAGGAGTGATGTACTTGACATCATTGCCTTGTAGTAATTTAACCTATTTATGGATTTCCAAGAGTTAATTTTAAGATGAAAAGTGACTTAAGTTAATTAGCAGCATTTTTGAGGAATCATAAAATTGTTTGTAGGGAAAAATAAAATGTGCAAAAAAACAAGTTTAAAATAGCAAAAGTAACCTTCAAAACTCCTTTTCTTCTATTCTTATGGCAAATTCAAAGTAATTTGGAAGTAAAAATTATATTTAAGAACTGAAAGTATCCCTTGTCTACAAATATTTTTTATTCATTTGTTTCTCTGGAAGAGAGAATAAGTTAAATAATTATCGTATATACTCATGTAACGTGCCATCTCACGTATTGTGCGACCACCAAATTTTCACCCGTAAAAATTAATTTTATCATGTATCTCATCATATATCATGCTCGAGTTTCTTTTTTGAGAGACCAAGTCACTAGACACTAACTTCTTTTCTTCCCACTCCTTACCCCATCTTTAAGTTTAAAAAAAGTAAGAAACAATATAAACAACTGAACGAGAAACAGCTGTTATTGTTATCAATGGAATTGGCTAACAGCTGTTTTATTTCATTTCAACCATCCTACGACAGTAAATAATTACTGTACTTAAAAAAAAAAGTTAAAAAAAAATATAAACAACTGAACGAGAAACAGCTGTTATTGTTATCAATGGAATTGGCTAACACCTGTTTTATTTCATTTCAACCATTGTATGACATTAAACAATTACTGTAATTATGGTACAAATGACGTCAAGTAGAATAGGCCAGATTTATTTTTTTACATTATACCCAAAGTCACCATGGAGAAAAGATCAGCAAGGAAATATACTGCTAAATTTAAGCTGCAAGTTAAAGCTCAAGCTGAAAAAACAAACAATGTTCAAGCTGCTAGGATGTTTGGCATTGGGGAAAGCTGTGTCCGAAGCTGAAGAAAACAAAAAGGGAAATTAGTGGTAACTCCTTCTTATAAATGTGCAACTCGTGGATCTAAGTGTAAATGGCCACATTTAGAAGATAGAGTGGCAAGGTGGGCATCAGAAAACCAAGAAAATGGTTTTATTATAACACGAAGTAATATTAGATGTTATGCAATTAAAGAAGCAAGAAAATTAGGCACTCCTGAATTTACTGCAAGTGCAGGATGGTGTACTCGGTTTATGAAAAGGAACAACTTCGTCCTAAGAAGAAAAACTAAAATTACGCAAAACTTCCAAAAGAACTAGAAGAAAAAATCAATAACTTCTATCCTTTGTAATCGAACATCGCAAAGCTAATGACTATAAATTATCGTGCATTGGCAACATGGATGAAACTCCATTAAACTTCGATATGCCTTCAAACTCGACGGTTAATAAAATGGGAGAGAAAAGTATTTTAATTAAAACTACGGAGCATGAAAGAACACATTTTACAGTTGTTTTAACATGTATGGCAGATGGAACGAAACTTTCACCAATGGTTATCTTCAAACAAAAATTGAAGCCTAAGCAAAAATTCCCAGATGGTATTGTTGTCCACGTACATGAAAAAGGGTGGATGAACGATGAAGGATGCAAGATTTGGCTAAAGAAAGTTTGGGCATCAAGGCCAGGTGGTTTAAGGAAAGAAAAAAGTTTACTTGTGTGGGATATGTTTAGGTCACATCTAGTAGACTCCGTTTCAAAAGCTGTTCGAGAGACAAACACTGATATAGCAGTAATTCCCGGTGGTTTGACTAGCCTTATTCAACCTCTTGACGTATCCATCAACAAGCCATTTAAAGACAACATCCGAAAAATGGAATGAATGGATGTTGGAAGGGGAGAAAACATATACGAAGGGGGGGAGGATGAAGGCTACGGATTTGCCTCTCCTGTGTTTGTGGGTGAAAGAATCGTGGGATGAGAGATACAAATTTGATAGTTAAAGCATTTAAAAATGTGGCATATCAAATGCTATGAACGGAAGTGAAGACGATGCCATTTACGAAGATGTAGAAGATGAAATTATCGAAGATTTGGAAGATGATCAATATGATGATTGCCTAGATGACGAAGAATTCGAAGCCTTATTTAACGATACGGAGAGTGACTTCGAGGGATTTTAATTAATTAATAAATTTATGTATGTCTTTTTACTTTAATAAATGTTTATATACTTTTGTATGCTAAAATGAAAATAATAGTTCGAGTAATAATTGTTTCTTTCAACAAGTAAAAGAAAAATTTTTTTGCGTTCTTTATTTTACCACAATCAGCTGATTTGGAAAAGCATAGGTCTACCTGGTAGCTCGATTAGCAAAATTTCTTATAAATATTCGCTATGTTTGTGTTTTATATTACGATACTAACATGTGAATATTACATGCATTATTATTGGATACAGTTAAGTAAAACATTGCTTTTATCAAAATCATGTTTATTTTAAATACAGCTGTACTTTTTGACTAGAGTAAATGAATATATAGTTTGGTCAGTGGCATAGCCTAGGCCAGCAGTACTTACATTATTTTTATACCTCGTGTATGATGCGACTCCCCTAAAATTATCTGCAAAAAAAGGTCTTCAAAAGTCGCACATTACACGAGTATATACGTGATTTTCCTTGAAGTGATAATTGTATTTTCATCCCACAAGAATATCCATTGATATATTTTACTCCCATCCCATGTTTAATATTTTGCTGCCATTTATTAATTTCTGTTCTTTGGCTTACTTTCATTATCTTCCCTCTTCAACAGTATTATTCTTTTTTCTGTAGTTTCTTTTTTCTAGTATCTTGATTTTTCAATTACACATCTGTATACGAGTATCCACTGTGTAATTACCTAATTGTAATTACCTAATTCTGCTTACAGGAAAGAGTCCCGAGCTCGTAACTTCCCATCTCCTGATCAGTTCCATTTTGTGATTTTTTTTTTTTTTTTGATTGTGACACCAGGACAGGCCAAAAATAAAATAAAATAAAACAGCCCTCATCAGGTCTAGGCACCATAAATACATAAAGCGAAACAGAGATGGAGAGTGCAATGACTTGTCAAATGTGATGGGATAATACGAAATGTGTAATGAATATCCAAGAATAATCAGTGTTGATGTACTTAGTGATACTTATCATACTTGGCCTTAAAACTATGGATTGAGTTAGCATTAACTACCTCCTCGCTTAGCCAATTCCAATTATCAACTACAGTAATCCCTCGCTATATCGCGGTTCACCTTCCGCGGATTCAGTGCATCTAGGGTTTTTATGGCAAGCATATGTATTCTATATTGCAGATTTTCTGGGTACATCGCATGAATCCACAATATGTGGAAATATTAAAATTTCCAGTATTTTCATTATTTTACTGATAAAAAAAAGTATTTCCTAGCCTAAGAATAATAAAACAGTAAAATATAGTAAAAACAAATTTAAACATGTAACTCAGTATTGCACCATATACAATACGATGCCAGTATCTGCGTCTTAGAAAACGCAAAGGGTCGCACCTACGCGAGATAGTACACAGGATGCTATTGGCTGATGGGCGGGAAACGACGAATCACAGAATTGCATTCTGTATCCTGGGGTCTGATTGGCTTTTCGATTGAAGCTTGATTCTTCCAGCATCTACCATTGTCTCGCCTCACCCATTAAGTTACCCATGTGTGCGCCTATCAAGTTGTGTCACTTAACACGTTGTGGTTGTGTTTTTTGTGAAACATTTGCTTTATTTCAACCCCTGCAATTCCGCCCAAGTGTGCTTCATCTTCTAAGGCTTCTGGTAGAGAGCCTAAGCAGCAAAGGAAGATCTTGACCATGGCAGATAAGGTAAAACTGTCAGATATGCTGAAGGAAGGAAGAAGTTTCTCGGCTGTCGGCCTCCATTTCGGCATCAATGAAGCTACTGTTAACTACATCAAGAAGGACGAGGCGAATATCAAGAAGACAGCGACTCTTACTTTTAACAAAACAGTGAAGAGGGTCGTAACACCCTGCAATAAGATAATAGTGAGGATGGAATCTGCTTTGGCCCTGTGGAGTATGTAAACGTCATCAGCACGTCATTCACAGTAAGCTTACCTATCACGTTCATATAGCTTTACGCTTGCGCGCTGTTATTTATGGTAACCTTACCTGTCACACTCATATAAATTTATGCTTGTGTGCTGTTATTAATAAAGTAAAGGGTGAGTTGTTAACAGTGCAGGGAGGATTTATAAAGGTAAAAATAAATGTAAAATACCTGTAATAAATATGGTGCTGCTATTTCGCGGATTTTCACCTATTGCAGGTGGTCCCGGAACGTAACACCCACGATAAACGAGGGATTACTGTTCTCTTACACTAAAAAAGTGCTTCCTTACATCCTGCAGATTCCTTACGAAGCTTCAAACTATGACCACTAGTTCTAGTGCCAGCCATATCAAAATATCAATCCCTATCCTCTCTGTCATAACAATGAAGGAATTTAAAAACTGGAATTTAAAAACTCACCATATCCCCCCTCAATCTTCTAGCTTCAAGTGATGGTAAGTCTAATTCCCCCAGCCTCTCATCATAACTGAGATTACGTATTTCTGGCACCACTTTCGTGGCATGTCTTTGAACTTTTTCCAGCTTAACAATGTGCTTTTTCATGTGCAGATTCCAAAAGGGACTACATATTCAAGCTTTGGATATTACATAAAAATTTCTGAACATTTCCTTGTCCATGTGCCTGACGGCTACCCTTACATTTGCTAAGAAAGCATATGCTGCTCTTACTATGCCATTTCTATGCATTTCTGGAGACAAATCGGCCAGTATGTTTACTCTCAGATCTCTCTCATTCTCTGTCTCTTGAAGTTCTACTCCTGCCACAGAGTAGTCAAGCTTGGGCCTTCTTGCACTTGTACCCATTCTCATTACCTTACATTCTGAAGTACTGAATTTCATTAACCACTTTTCAGACCACTCATGCAGACTATTTATATCTTCCTGAAGTTCTCTACCATTGTTCTCATTTCTTACTTTCTTCACAATCTATGCATCATCTGCAAACATATTCATGAATGAATTTACAGACTCTGGTAGGTCATTTACATAAACAAGGAACAAAACTGGCCCAAAAACTGAACCCTGTGGAACTCCACTACTAACTCTTCTCCATTCAGACACTGAGCGTCTTACTCTAACCCTCTGCTCCCTTCCTTCTAAGTATGTTTCTATCCATTTCAAGATATTTCCACCTATTCTTGCCATTGCTTGCAGCTTCTTAATAAGTCTCACAGTTGGGACAGTGTCAAATGCTTCCTGGAAGTCTAGGAATATGCAATCTGCCCAGCCCTCACTTTCCTGAAAGATTCGGCTTACCTCATCATAAAATTCTAAAAAGCTTGTTACTGTTGATCTACATTCTCTGAAGCAATGTTGTCTCACTGACAAAAAGTATCTATAATAATATAGATATGAAAAAAATATCTCTGCTTGTATTATTGGACTTATCAAAAGCCTTCGACAGTGTAAACCATGAAATTCTTTTTAGTAAATGTACTAATTTACATACTGATCCGAGCTGGTTTAGCGAGTATCTATCTAATCGTAAACAGTCTATACGTCTTAACAACATTATCTCTGTGCCAAAAAATGTATCATTTGGTGTTCCACAGGGATCAGTACTTGGTCCTATCCTCTTCTCCATTTACGTAAATGATCTATCTTCTTTCATTTCTGACTGTCTAGTTGTACAATATGCAGATGACACTCAACTACTCCTTAGTGGTGATATTAATAATCTCCCAGAGCTAACTTTAAGAGCAGAAAACACTCTCTCAAAAATTAAAACCTATTTTCAAGAAATTGGGCTGTTAATTAACAAAAGTAAAACACATTGCATGTTTATTGGTTCAAGGTTCCACATAGCACAAATTCCAGAAAACACAACAATTAATTTTTGCGACAATATTATCACTCCTAGCAAAACAGTCAAAAACCTAGGAATTCACTTTCATAACCACATGTTGTTTGATTCCCACATAGATAAAGTATGCAAAAAGGTTACAGGAACATTAATGTACTTATCACGTATAAAAGACAATTTTGAGACTACCACTAAAATAACTGTTGTTAAATCTCTAGCCCTAAGGCATATTAATTACTGCACAACTGTTTGGGGAGCTACCACTAGGACTTATATAAACAGAATACAGAAGCTTATTAATTTTGCAGCTCGAGTTGCCCTGGGAGGAATAAGAATATATGACCATATCACACCAGCTCTCAATAAACTTGGGTGGCTGCGGGCAGAAAACAAGGTGGCTTATGCTATTTATGTTTTTGTATTCAAAATTTTGGACCATCATTATCCTAGCTGGCTATTTGATTTAAAAACAGTCAAGGATATATAGGGAACCAACACAAGACAGAGCAGTGAGCTCTTTATTCACAGAACAAACACAGAAGCAGGTTCAAAGATGATCACTATCAAAGGGTCAACACTCTGGAATAATATTCCAGAGCATCTTAAAAATGCATCCTCCTTCACAGCTTTCAAAGGCAAACTATATAGTTTTCTTTTGGACAAATAGTTGCTGCTCATTAAGAACTATTTATTCTCATTGTAAGGAAAACAAATATGGAAATGATGCCGATAATAACGATCCTGTATCTAGTGTCATTCTTACTACTTTATTATTAACATTACTGTTAACATTTTTATTACAGCATTATTATTTTCTATGAAAGCTACATTTGCCATCTTTTTCGCCTCATTCTGTCAACCAGTATTTATCCTTCATCTTGGAAGCATGCTATAGTTCAACCTGTTCCTAAGAAGGGTGACCGCTCTATTCCTTCTAACTACCGACCTATTGCTCTAACCTCCTTTATTGCTAAAGTTTTCAAAACTTTGCTCAATGCTCACTTCTTGAAATGCCTTGAATCTAACTCACTTATCTCCGATCACCAGTACGGGTTCCGCAAGGCAAGATCCACTGGTGATCTCCTGTCCTATCTTACTCATGTATGGTCATCTTCTCTGAGGAACTATGGGGAATCCTTTGTCGTCACCCTTGATATCTCTAAGGCTTTTAACAGAGTCTGGCACAAGGCTCTGTTGGCCAAACTCCCTGCCTATGGCTTTACCTTCTTTCTGTTCTCTGATTTCCAGTTTTCTTATTGACCGTTCTATATCAGTAGTTGTTGATGGCGCGACATCTAGCCCTTTCTCTGTTTCCAGTGGTGTTCCACAGGGCTCCGTTCTTTCACCTACTCTCTTCCTTCTCTTCATCAATGATATTCTACAATCCCCATCTTCCTCTCTTCTTCATGCTTTTGCCGATGATTCTACCCTTCACTTTTCCTCTGCCTTTTCTTCACAACCTTCACCTGTTACTCGTAATCAATCTCGTATCACTCTTTCTTCTACTCTTAACTCCGATTTGCAGAGAGTATCTGAATGGGGCACTCAAAATTTAGTTAAATTAAATGCCTCCAAGATACAGTTTCTGGCTGTCTATCTTCTTCTCCTCCTGATAACCCTATTGTCTTCGAAACTAATGATATTTACCCTCTTCACTCTATCAATATATTAGGAATCCATATAGCCTCTAACTTGTCTTGGAAGAAACACATAATCCAAATTTCTTAATCTTCATCCAAAAAATTGGGGGTTTTGTTTTGTTTTCATCATTACTTTTCCTCATTGCAGTTACTTAAAATTTACAAAGGTCTTATCTGCCCCTGCTTAGAATACTGCTCACACATCTGGGGTGCTTCTTCCTTTACTTATCTTCCTGATAGGGTTGAATCTAAAGCAGTCAGACTCATTAATGATCCTTCTCTTACCTCTAACCTGGATTCTCTCTCTCTTCGCCGTAAGGTATCTTCCCTTTCGCTTTTCTATCGCTACTACTTCCATCGTTGCGCTGATGAGTTTGCGAGTTGCATCCCTCCTCCACTGCCAAGACCGTGTAACACTCGCCAAGCAGCCTCAGCTCACAGGTACTGTGTGGAGATTTGTAGCTCGCAGATTGGTCGGTGCAGCGACTGCTTCTTCTCATCTACCTCCAGACTCTGGAACTCTCTTCCTCCTTCTGTCTTTCCTAATTCTTATGACCTTTCATCCCTCAAAAAGCAGATCTATCGTCATCTCAGAGCCTAGTCCTCCATATCTCTGGGTCCTCTGTATTTTGACAGTTTTTTCTGTCTGTCGTTTTCCTTTGTGTGACATCACCTCATCTCTGCCTTGCCCTTAACCTTTTTCTATTCCTTCGTCTTGGTATTTTTTCGTGCCCGGGCCTTTATTGATGAGGGAAGTTTCTTCTGATGATGATTGTGGAGATTATTATCATCATTATTATTATTATTACCATTATCATTATTATTATTATTATTATTAAGGGCTCATCATTGTTTGTACATCTGTAGGTTTATTTACTTTAATAACTGTGTACAGTACCCTCCCTAGTTGGCTGGGACAAAGAGAGTGTGGGGGATGGATAGAATAGAATGTTAGAGAGAGAG
>JAXCGZ010000141.1:0-7500 GCA_037179515.1 Halocaridina rubra
GTCTGGTTCCAGCTCCAGTAGTGATAGGACCTGCATAAGTATCTCTGTCCTCTTTTCCTCCTCTCTCACGAGAGCCAGAAAAAGAAGCAAAGACTGCTTTTGTTTTGTTTTGTTTTGTGTTCCCGATTTTTGTTTTAGTGAAAACAAGTGACTGTGTGTGTGATATACCCCAAATAATTTTTCCTGCCCTTCTCTCTCTTTTATAAGAGTCGGGAAGAAAAGGAAAATAGAAAGTGTTCAGGTTTCTAATTTGTTTTTATATCTATTGTGATAGGTAGTTGAAGCCTCTTCCTACCAACAAAGTGAACTTCACCTCCTCCACTCCATCCCTGACCTGAGGGGGAAGTCTTCACAAGGATATATAACCTAAGTATATCTGTTTTCTTTTCTTCCTCTCTCACGAGAGCCAAAGAGAGAAACAGAAAGATTGCTTTATTTTGTTGTTTTCTTGTGCTTGTGTTTTTTCTTGTTTAATTGAACACACATTATTGTGTCCTGAGCAAATCTCTGTTTTCACTTCCCTCTCCCACGAGAGTTGGGAAGAAAGATAGAAGACTGTATAAGTGATTAAGTGTTGTAGTGTTGCAATTAAGTGAAGTGATCAAGCCATAAGGCCCCTATACTGCATTAATCAAATTGACAAACAGTGCAAATAACATATAAATAGTGAAATCTGTGATATCCATGACTAGTTGCTAGTCATGGCCTCAGCCGCTTCTCTTGCTTCCCCCCCAGAGGGGGGAATGGAACTCGACCCCCCTCAAGAGGGGTGGACGGTTGTGGGAAAGAAGAGGGCAAGGACAGCCTCTAACAGTAGCCATGAGAGTGCTGCTGCCCCAGTTCCCCCCCCCAGCCCCGAAGTCTGATAGAGAGCCCATTTCCAAGTTCAAAGTTGAGGCTCCTTCCATGAAAGAGGCATATGACCTCATCAGAGAGTTGGAAGACCAACTCACCGAGCATGGCTGCAAAATAAAGCCTAACGTACAGGGTGACTTCATTATCCACCCAGCCTCAGAAGAAGCCGCAAAGAAGATCCGCAGCCTAGGCTCACCACACTTGATAGAGTTGAACCCTGCACTAAAAATAAGAAAATACATAGTCATTGGCTTCCCTGTTGCTTGGTCAGTTGACCTTCTGACCAAGCAAACGTACATTACGGCTGCCTCACGTTGCTCCTCCAAAATAGAGGGCCAAGCCGTTCCATCAAAGCAGGTTCTGGTCCACATCTGTGGTCCACCCCCTTCACAAGTAAACCTCGGCATCTGGGGCAAGTTCTACATAAGAGAGTACACCCCAGAACCCCTAAGATGTTTCCGGTGCCAAAGATTTGGGCACCACAGGAATACTTGCCATTTCCCAGAGAGATGTGGAATCTGCAGTGGGAAACACTCCACCGACCGCTGCCTTACAAAATTCAAGGCAAAAGAAGCAACAGTTGCCAAGTGCCCGAACTGCAAAGGGAACCATCACGCATGGAACAACCGCTGCCCAGAAAGGCTGAAGAGGATTCCTCAAAGAACCCCTCCTTCTGCCCCTGTCACCAATCACACCACCCCCAACTTCACCCCAGCTCCTCCCCCCACCTCCAATCCTTGGCAAATGCCCCCTCCTGCCCCACTCACACCTAACCTCCCCAACCAAAACCCACCACACTACACCAACCCAGCTCCTAACACACAGATCACACCTCCTACAGCTCCCACCCCCACACCAACTCCATCCACCCCATCACACAACACTCACACTCCTACCATCCCCCCAAACAACACTCACACTCCCATCAACCCCACACGCAACACTCACACCAACACCTCCACCCCACGCAACACCCAAACACACAATGCAGTCACACGTAACACTCAGACCACACACACACCCACTCACCACACTAGGTCCCGGGACCCTAGACAAAACTCCCACACCCCCATACCTAAACAGCCTATCCAGACACCTTCCTCTGCCTCCTCTTCCAAACAGCAAACCCTCTTCACAGTAAACGAGCTCACCAACCTTCTCATTCAAGCCGTACAGGCAGCCGTCCGACTCCTCGATACCAGAGCCACCACCCAAGATGCCTACAATCAAGTCGTCGAAGTAGCCCACTCCGTTGTCGCCAACGCCCTCGTCTCCAGAACCCACCAGCAGCCTCAACAACCCACCACTCCTACCACCTCCACCTCCTCAAATCATCAAGATGTCTAATCTCGGGATCCTACACTGGAACGCCCAGGGTCTCAGACACAAGGTACAACATCTTGAAGGCATAGCCAAGACTGACAACATTGATGTCATCATGGTTCAAGAAACCCTGTGCACAGAGCAACACCCTCCAAAAATCTCAGGATACAATGGATTCTACCAGCACTGGTCTCCAGGGGAGAACAGAGGCAGCGCCACCTTCATCAGGAAAAACCTATTAGCAAAGGAAATAACCCGACCGGTCTGCTGTGGCGAAGATGTCGACGTCCTCGCTGTTAACATCCAACTTCAAGGCAGCTGCATAGACCTGTACAACATTTACAGACCACGGAAAGGTAGCTTAGACCTGACTACCCTCTTCGGGCTAACCAGTCATCGTGACTTGGTAATAGGAGGCGACTTCAACGCGCACCACCCAAGATTCAGGTATGAGCGCCCCTGTGCTGCAGGCAGACACATCATGAGCCTGCTGAATGACCAAGAAGATGTCTACCTGCTCAACGATCATGAGCCAACACACGACAGAGGTGGAATACTGGACCTCACCTTTGTCTCCAATTCCCTAAAGCAGGACGCCACATGGAGAGTTCATCCCCTGGTCACAAGCGACCACTATGGGATCCATCTCACACTGCCAATTCCTGAAATCTTCCAAATCCCTGCTCCTCCCCCTCGATGGAATTTCAAGAAGGCCGACTGGGGCCGATTCCAGGAGCACCTCAGCAATTGGTTTTCAGCCTACGTACCATCTGAAGACATCGACCAAGCAGAGGCCGAGCTAGTCAATGCCCTGCAAGCTGCAGCAAACTCCTCCATACCCCTCTGCAAACCACAACACACCACTCATCGGGACAGATGGTATTACTGTGACAGAGTTAAAGAACTCAACCACCGGCTCAACGTCATTCGGAAAATGCACAGGAAACGTCGCACTGAAGACTCCTACCGCACTCTCCAGGCAGTCAAACAACATGTCCATGAAGAGACTCGCAACATCAAGAGGAATAAATGGCTAGAGTGGTGTTCCAACCTAGATGCTCACACCTCTGTGGGCCAGATGTGGAGGAGCATCAACTCCTTTGCTAAAGGAAAACCTCCTAAAATCACCCCCCACAGGGACCCTAGCAGGGCAGCAGAAGAACTCGCCATCAAATTCGCGGATAGAGCAAGCTCTAACCAGCTCCCCATCACCACCAGAGCAACACTCCAGGACCTCACCACTGCAAGATGGGAAGAAATAGAAGAGGCCATCAACACTGAAGATGAAACAGATGCTCCATTCTCCCTGACTGAGCTACTAAGAGTAAGCAAAAGCTCTAAGAACACAGCCCCAGGTGCCGACAGAATAACATACACAATGATCCAAAAAATGGGGCCCCAAGGGGAGCTTGCTCTACTCTCTCTGATCAATTTGACATACACACGAAGAATCAGACCAGCCTCATGGAACAGAGCAGACATTCAGCCCATCCCAAAACCACAGGACCCTGACAACCCTTGCCCCATCTCCCTCCTAAGCTGCCTGAGCAAGACGGCAGAAAAGATGGTACTTAACAGAGTCCGCTGGAAATGCCCACCCTTCCCAGAAAACATGTTTGCCTACCAGCCTGGCTTAGGCACCTCAGAATGCATAGCCTCCATGCTATCATTTCTCAACAACAGCCGTGGTTACATCGTTTTTCTAGACCTAGAGAAGGCCTTTGAACTAGCCAATGTGCCGGCAATACTCTCTGCTCTCGTATCCAAGCAGATCAAAGGTAACCTTCTCTCGTGGATCAAGCAGAGTCTACAAAATCGTAGTGCACGAGTCAAAGTAGATGGGCACTACTCCACCTACAAAAACCACGAAAATGGGACCCCCCAAGGTGGAATCCTTAGCCCCTTCCTATTTAATTGTCTCATGGAAAAACTCATGCACATCGCACTACCGCATGGAGCCAAACTCTTCAACTATGCGGACGACTTTGCCCTTGTCACAATAGGACACAGAAACTCTAACAAGACACAGCGCTGCCTCACCAAGATTCACCGAGCCTCCATCTCCCTTGGAGTAAGAATCAATGCCCGCAAAACCAAGGCCCTTCCCATCCACCAGTGGAGACCAGACACTAATCTGGTCATAGGTAATGAACCTGTGGACTGGGTTACCAAACACCAATACCTGGGTGTAATCATCGACCAAGGACTAACCTTTGGACCAGAAATTCAATACTTGCGCGACAGGTGTAGCCAGCGACAAGCGATCCTTCGTCGGATGTCGGGCCTCTACGATGGTGCATCATTTAATGTCCTCAGAACCTTCTATGTACAAGCCATACGCAGCCTCATTGACTATGCTTGTCCCACACTCTGGCTACTAAAAGACCGACAGTGGGACAAAATAGAAGTAATTCAAAACAACGCCACACGTACCATGCTAGGAGCCCCCATGTGGACCAAGAGAGAAAACCTCCAGATGGAATCGAGACTCATTCCACTCAAACTCAGAGCTCAGCAAAGACTGACCCTCCTTGTGGCCAAAACCACCACTGCCCAACATAAATGCCTAGCTGGCACAAATCTCCATCTAGCCCTCAATCGCCAGCCCAACCACCATCCTAGAACCTGGGCAGCCAAGGTCTGTGCTAGCCTGCAAGCACTGCCAGTCAGGGAGAGCATCCTAGCCAAGATACAAGACACACCGCTTCCTGAATACAGATGCCCACCCCCATGGAATGACCAACCACTCGATATAAAGATCGAGCTCCCTGACAACCCCAAAAGCTTGGTAAACCCGCTTGTCCTTAAAAACATATATAAGGACAAAATACAGAGCTGGAGCAGGCCAAACTCTCAAGTCTACTACACTGACGGTTCAGTAAACCAAGATACTGGAGCCTCAGCTGCCGCCTTCATCACTGGAAACCACGTCCTATCCTGGAGACTGTCAAACTCCTGCTCATCGCTCCAGACTGAGCTTGTGGCCATAGCCAACGCCCTTGACTGCTTCATCCAGCAAGAAGCTGACCATGCCCTTATTCTCTCTGATTCTAAAGGCGCCTTACAGGCCATCAAGAAGCCACTCCTCAGAGACAATATTCGCATCATCACGACCATCCTCAGCCACTACCACAGGATAACCAGCCTTGGAAAAGCCATCACTCTTGCCTGGATTCCCAGCCACGTCGGCATCAAGGGAAATGAGGAAGCCGATCAAGCCGCCAAACAAGCCACTCTCAGAGCAGAAATCCAGATATCTCTGTCTCCTGGGATGCAACAGATTAAAAATAAAGCCACCAAGTCACTCCTTAACACCTTAATAACTAAACACAACCTGTGCACAGACATTGGCTCCCCCTCCACCTGGTGGTACAAAGCCACCACTGATCTTCGGTGTATCACCCTGCCGAAGAGCCTTCGACGAAGCACTGAGGTCAATGTGTACCGTCTGAGACTCGGGTACAAGTGCACCTGGCAAATAGTAGAGAATATCATCAAGGAATGCACCTTTTGCCAGGTAGCCTCACCACATCCACTGCTACACTACATCCTGGAATGTGATTCTTTTTCAGAGATTCGACGGAAAACTGGTGCCCCCGCAACATCTAGCGAAGACCCAAATGCCCTTCAGGTTGCTAGCTCCATCATCAGACTAGCAACAAATAACCACATGAACAGTCTATCAAATATTATCAGACAATACCCTCCACCAAGATAGCCATGCAATAACTCTTTCTCTCTCCCCAAAACAGGAATTCATTTATGTTGTTTGATGTAAACTAATAATTCACAACTGAATATTTATGCTCTCCGTTATCTTTACAGTTTGGCACAATCTCACCTGTGGGCCAATTAGGAAAGTCCGATCATCACCAATAAGAATTCACCCCACCTCCTCACCAACAGGAAAGCCCATTCGCCAGCAAGAGCGAATACCACGTACACTCCGAAGAAAATCTCACCCCACCTGCGGGCCACAAGTGGAAGGTCCGCTCACCCTCAAGGGTGAACATCCAACAAAAAAAAAAAAAAAGATCCCTTCACCAGACTCGAGCATCTTGGTGGTGGGAGTCTGTTAGAAAGACTCGGACATTCTATCTAAAGCTCAGAAACCTTCGTCAGTGCATAGTGGTAATGTGAACGCGCGAGAGAGGCTGTTGGTATGGTCTGTCAACTCACTAGGCTTATTGAGTACACCATTAGATGCATACAGCCTAGTAGAATGGTAATACTCTTGTACTTCTTAAGAAATGAACAAGTGAATAAATAGATAATTGCGTGAATAAATGTATGCCGATGTCTCAATGCTTGGGCGTTCATCCTCACAAGATTTTGGGGACAACGAAGTTATTAGGTATTCCCTCAAGTCTCAGAGGCATCTTGTGAACTTCTTGGACATTAAGCATGTATTGTCAGAATACTTGATTCCGGCTGCCTGCGGATGTTCCGACAGTTTACTGTCTTTTATGAGGTAAAGGTAACGTAATTATTACATCCTGTTACTTTTTAAGAGGAAAAATAAATGTATTATTATTCCCTCTTGTTTCCTTTATCAGAGCTTTGCTCTACAAAGGCAGCAGATAATAACATGAACATTCTTATTGAGGACTGACTTATTGGAAATACTGTTCAACTTGAGACGACACACTTGTAATGATTGCTCCCCGATCATGTTGACGTGAGGGAAGCCATTGCAGAAAAGAGAACTTCAATAAGAGCTAATTGCATTATCAAAACCGAGCTTGCTAAAATACCTTCCTACTCTGGACGTTACACATTTAGTGGTATTCTTACTTAAGCTGCTGAGTTGAATGGTGCTTTTCGCAAATAGGAGGGGTAACCTCACTGTCATCGTCTTCTCAAAACAATGGATCCATATTAGCAACTGCCAATTCTGCCCTTTAAGTGTTCTTCACAAAATCACCAGCGTCATATTTTAATCATATCCCCTCAACTCTTAGGCCGCTTTCACACCAAAGTGGCACTCGCACGTGGCATGCCACGTGGCACACCAGTTGAAAATGAACATCCGGAAATACATGAAACCTTTCGCACAGAACTGGCGTGACACGTTCCATGTGCCACGCCACATCTGTGTGAAAGGTTTCATATATTTCCGGATGTTCGTTTTCAACTGGCGTGCCACGTGGCATGCCACGTGGGACGTGCCACTTTGACGTGAAAGCGGCCTTACACTATAACAGTTTCTTCATTGTTACTGCATATGTCAAATGCAAGGTTGCATTAATTGTAACCGAAAGTTTAAAAGAATTGCTATATTAATATAGAGCTTCGTTTCCACCTTTCCTGTAAAGTTTTTAA
>JAXCGZ010000141.1:12500-15000 GCA_037179515.1 Halocaridina rubra
CTGGAAACAAACCAACGAGGTAACTATCTTCAATAAGGAAAGGAGGGATACAGCTCTAAACAATAGGCCTGTTTCCTTGGCCAGCATAGCTTGCAAAGTTATGGAGAAACTACTAAGAAAACATATCTCTCTTCACTTGGAATCCTTCACATTTTGTCAGAGACAACACGGCTTCAGAGAAGGAAGATCAGCAGCATCAAACTTATTAGAATTAGAATACTATGGTGAGGTAAGCCGGAACTTACAGAGAAGAGAGGGCTAGGTGAATTGCATATTCTTAGATTTTCAGAAGGCATGTGATACAGTCCCACATAGGAGACTTATTAAGAAGCTGCAAGTAATGGAGAAAATAAATGGACATGTCATGGAATGGATAAAAACGTTCTTAAAAGGAATGGAACAAAGGGTCAGAGTAATACTCTCAGTGCTTGAATGGAGAAGGGTTACTAATGGAGATCCACAGGGTTAATTTTTAGGACCACTTCTATTCCTTGTATATGTAAATGACCTACCAGAGGCTGTAAATTCAGTCTTTAATATGTTTGCAGATGATGAAAATTGTGTAGAAAGTAATAGACGAGAACAATGGCAGAGAACTTCAGGAAGACCTAATTAGTCTGCATGAGTGGTCAGAAAATGGCTAATGAAAGTGAGTACTTTAATATGTAAGGTATTGAGAATGGGTGCAAGGGCGAGAAAGTCTAATATTGGATACTCAATAGCAGTAGCAAAACTTCAAGAGATGGAGAATGAAAGAGATCTAGGAGTAAACATATTGGCAGATTTGTCTCTGGAAATACGTATAAATGGCATAGTGAAAGAAGCTTACGCTCTCCTAACAAAAGTAAGGATAGCTTTCAGACATATAGACAAGGAAATATTCAGAAATATTTCTGTAACTATTGTGAGTCCAGATCTTGAATATGCAGCCCCCTTTTGGAATTCGCACTTGAAAAAGCACGTACTTAAGCTGGAAAGAGTTCAGGGACATGCCACGAAATTGGTGCCAGAAATACGCAATCTCAGTTATGAAGAGAGGCTGAGGAAATTAGACTTACTATCACTCAGAGCTAGAAGAATGAGGGGGATATGGTGATGGTGTTTAAATTCCTTAATGGTTTTGACAGAGTAGAGGGATCGATATTTTGATATGGGATGCTCTAGAACTCGAGGTCATAGTTTGAAGCTTCGTAAGAAATCTTCTTTGCAGGATGCAAGAAAGTACAATTTTAGTGTAAGAGTAGTTGATGATTGGAATTCTTTAAGCGAGGAGGTACTTAATGCTAATTCAGTTCATAGTCTTAAGGACAAATATGATAAGTACCAATGAGTACAAAAATGGAACCGACCAGGAGACGGGAAGAAACGAGCATAAGGCTCTTTTCCGTGGGAGCAATTAGGTAATTATGCATACACACACACACACACACACACACACTGATGGATTTAGATGTTCATAAAGCTACAGGTCCTGATGACATATCCCCTCATGTGCTTAAAAAATGCGCAAACACAATATCAGTGGCACTAAGTATCATATTTAAGGAGTCATTGGAGTCGGGGGAGATTCCAAGATGCTGGAAACAAGCAAATGTGATACCTATCTTCAAAAAGGGAAGGAGGGATACGGCTCTGAACTATAGACCAGTTTCCTTGACCAGCATAGTTTGCAAAGTTATGGAGAAACTACTAAGGAAACATATCTCTCTTCACTTGGAATCCTTCAACTTTTTGTCAGTGAGGCAACATGGCTTCAGAGAAGGAAGATCAACAGTAACAAACTTATTAGAATTTTATGATGAGGTAAGCCAAATCTTACAGGAAAGAGAGGGCTGGGCAGATTGCATATTCCTAGACTTCCAGAAAGCGTTTGACACTGTTCCACATGGGAGACTTATTAGGAAGCTGCAATCAATGGCTAGAATAGGTGGAAATGTCTTGGAATGGATAAAAACTTACTTAGAAGGAAGGGAACAGAGGGTTAGAGTAAGACACTCAGTGTCTGAATGGAGAAGAGTTAGTAGTGGAGTTCCACAGGGTTCAGTTTTAGGGCCACTTTTGTTCCTTGTATATGTAAATGACCTACCAGAGTCTGTAAATTCATTCATGAATATGTTTGCAGATGATGCAAAGATTGTGAAGAAAGTAAAAAACGAGAACAATGGTAGAGAACTTCAGGAGGATCTAAATAATCTGCATGAGTGGTCAGAAAAGTGGCTAATGAAATTCAATACCTCAAAATGTAAGGTAATGAGAATGGGTACAAGTGCAAGAAGGCCCAAGCTTGACTACTCGGTGGCTGGAGTACAACTTCAGGAGACAGAAAATGAGAGAGATCTAGGAGTAAACATATTGGCAGATTTGTCTCCAGAAATACATATAAATGGCGTAGTAAGGGCAGCATATGCATTCTTATCAAATGTAAGGGTAGCCTTCAGGCACATGGACAAGGAAATGTTCAGAAATATTTATGTAACCTATGTGAGGCCAAAACTCGAAT
>JAXCGZ010000141.1:20000-27500 GCA_037179515.1 Halocaridina rubra
TCGTTTTTTGTCTTAAAGCTTTTCTTAAGTGCTTCATGCTTAAATGCAAAAATAAAATAGAAAGAGAAATGTGAATGCGTAATAAAGGACAACAAAATGCTCTCCGTGAATACCTTGATGCAATGGACACACACATAGAACTCCATGCAATGTGTCGCATGTCAAACGAATTTCTTCGTTTTCTTCAAAATTTGGCGATTCAAGTTTCACGTGTTGACGACTATGACAAGTAAAATAATGGCGGTGAATAATCAGATATAATATATCCTCGGAATATTAATAATGAACCTCTGGATTGGAATATTCTTCCGCTGGATGTGTCACGCTTATCTACAGGTGACTGGGTGAAATTTTGAAAACTCTGAAAGTGTGTTAGCCAATACGGAAATCGAGCCAATTCCTGCCACAACTGTACCGGACCCTATATTGATGATACCGATTGTTGACTCAGTATACATGGTTCCTGAAACGATTAACGTTGCTTCTGAAACTGATACACATCCTGAAATGGTAAATGTCCTTCCCAAATCTTTAAAAGACTCTACTGAAATAACAAAGCCACCCATATTTGCAAAAAGATCAGAAATATGACTGTATGGTCTAATGAACACTGTTCTGAATTCTTGAAGGTCTCTTAGTTTCTTTTCTCATCAGTATTTCTCTACATGTGCCCGCTCTATCAAAGGTTACTTCAATATGTCTGCCTTTCCTTCCCTAGAATATTTACCAAGTTGATGAATGTTTACAATATACATAGGACCACGTACTACTCCAAGCTTCCTTATCAGATCTAAATCCTAGCATTATTTTTTTTCAAGTCTCCCCTGCCATGTTGACTCCTGTGATTCACTTATGCATGAGATTGCCACTATATTCTCTTTATTAAGTACCTTTTTGATCAGTATATTAGCCCTTTCCATTGCAACATTTTTCATTGTTCTATTACTGTTCTTTATAGTCAACCGTTTTAGCATTTTCCAGTGCCGCCTCCCTCACTGCCTCTTTCACTACTACATTTTACTTTACTGCGTCTGCAAAGAAAATTGTCATTGCATCATGTTCCGTATTCAGCTCCTGAAACTTTTTTCTAAACTGTTGAATGTTTTCCTTTCTCTGGACATTCCAGGCTGCAATATCATCTCTCTTAGAAGAAAGCAGTGAACTAACATTTAATTCATTCATGTAGTCGCTCAAATGTTTGTCCCCTTCCAGCTTCTTTATTAATTTTTCTAGTTCATTTCTCTCTTGTCCTTGTGCCTTATTTGAGTCCTCCAAATTTCTTATCATATCTCTAAGTGTTTCATTCTCTTTCATTTCTCTATCCATATACCGAATTTAAACATTCAGATTTATTACAAGGGCCTCAAGGTCCCTGTTTTCTGTCTCAGGCGCCTAAGAGCTACTCCCCTTTCTACAACCCCAAGAAATCTTCTACCCCCCTCCCTAGACCATTGAATGTGGGAGTTAGAGACAGAGTTGGTTTCATATTGATGTTTTGTGTCTGCCGAATACAGAAAAAATAGTTTTTATTTCAATTCACACAGAATTTCTATATCTTCTTATGAGTACTGGTTTAGTTACTTACTTCATCTCTTTTCTGGTGACAAACATATTCACATAAAATTTGACTTTGATAATAAAAAAAATAAAAAACAAAAACTCACATGAAGGAAAGCCCGAATGCTCAGCTGAGTAAAAAAAAACACTTTATGCTTTGAACACCCGTTTCTGCTATATCTTCTTAACTGCTAAACCAATCACATTAGAAGAAAAAGATTAGTCAATTTTTAACCAGGATATATTACCATAGGATCAGAATTTAAATCTAACTCAATTAAAAAAATAATAAAAGAGAAATGAGCAAAAAGAAAAAAAAATAAGAAAAGACAACTATGCTACTTGGCAACTTTACTCAACAATGTTGACAGGGGTGTTTTTCGTATTTATTTATTATTCATTTATTTTGGAACCAGGTTAATATTAGCTATAAGAGCTTTCCCCAATTTACACGAAAAATTAGGCAATGTTGATGGAGTCATCGCTGGCAACTCTTCTATGTTTCCTCAAGCAGCGTCTTCTTTTCTCCTTTCCAAACTTCCCTCAAGTAATTTACATGTAAGTTTTTAGGACTGTCCCTCTTAGTAAGACATATCTCTTCTACCCACAGTAATCTGCAGACCCTCTATTAAGGCAAATTTGGTTAGGTTTCTGAATTCATGCTGGTTCACTCAAAAACACAAGTAAAAATTCGAGAGAAACTGATTATGTCTTTTCTAATGCCCGCCGTGTGAGTGGGTAATTGTAATTACCTAAGTGTGTATGTATATATGTATGTATGTATGTATGTATGTTTACCTAACTGTGCTTACGGAAAAGTCCCATGCTCTTAATTCCCTATCTACTGTTGGTATTCTTTTTTTTTTTTTTGTAATAAACGCTTATCACAGCATCCTTTGATCATTTTGGCATATATTCTTACTTTAAAAACGTGCTTTCTTACATCCTTCAAAGAAGTTTTCTTACAATGCTTCAAATCATCACCTGTTTCTAGGGTCATCCATATCAAATTATAGCACGGAAATCTGTCAACCCCATTGGAGGAATAAAACACCTTAGATTTTTTTTTTATTTCTATATATTCGAGTAGTGGTAATTATAGCTCCTGCAGCCTTTTTCGTATGTCTGTCACCATTTTCATAGCATGTTTTTGAACTTCTCCAGTTTGTTTATCTCTTTTTTTCAGGTACGGTTTCCAAAAGGGTATGTGTTACAGTTTTCTTATTATTAAGAAAAATAATGCCAATGACTCACGCAATGGGGGTGACATTACTCTTGCACTTATCGCCAATCCACCCCACCAATAAGTGCTAAAGGGACGTAGCGAGAACCGACTCGGAAATTCAAGTGCTATACTCCTGACCGTGCATTGATATATGATACCAAAATTAAGGGGTAAAGTTTGAATTAATGACGGAAAGATACTTATTATAATAAATAAATAAAGAGAGAAATAAGTACATACGTAAATAAATAAATAAATAAATAAATAAATATATAAATAAATAAATAAATAAATAAATATTTAAGAAGCCTCTTCATTATTTTGTTTTCCAAAACTGGAGAAAATCTTTTTACAATAGATCATATATAAAGTTTATAGAAGTTGATAGGCACTTATAAAAAGTTACTGTTTTCATCGAACGCTTTTGAGAGAGAGAGAGAGAGAGAGAGAGAGAGAGAGAGAGAGAGAGAGAGAGAGAGAGAGAGAGAGAGAGAGAGAGAGAGAGAGAGAGAGAGAAGCTGCGTACTTATTTACGTAACCTGGTCTTTAACTTAATCATTCCCGCGATTGATATACCGAGCGGACTTGTATGACCATTTTTTTTTATGATTGTGACAGCAGAATAGACCAAAAAAATAATAAAATTAAACTGCCCTCATCGGGCAAGAGAAACAGAGATGGAGAGTGTAATGACTTGTCAGATGTGAAGGGATAATAAGAGATCTGTAATAAATATCCAAGAATATTCTGTGTTGATGTAAGTATAGAAAAAGAATATCCAAGAATATTTGGTGTTGATGTAGGCATAGAAAAAGAACCGTAAATGAAGAAAGTCTTAACATTCAGTTGTCCTGGACAGTCCATGGCTGGTGCCATGGGCCAACCTACTATATGGTAAAATCATTCCACAAATATGTATGTAAAGCTACCTAATACCTATCCAGGAATGAGGATAATATGTAGTTCGAAGACCCCCAGTATGTATGTATACATATATACATTTATATGTGTGTACACATACAAACATATATATACATATATGTGTACACACACACACACACACATATATATATATATATATATATATATATATATATATATATATATATATATATATATGTATATATATATATATATATATATATATATATATATATATATATATATACACACACACACAAACACATGCATATATATAGATATCAAAGGGTCCCCATTTTACGTCAGGGTTCCGTTCCTTAACGTCGATACTGATGATCGGTATTACATTGCAGTCTCCCTTTTCTACTAAGGGTTACGATGGTGCCTTCTAGCGGAGAACTTTGGTTTTGGCAGGTGAGATCATTACCCTGAGTGAATGCTCTTTCTAACTCTTTTGGAAAGCTCATACCATGATTTATCAGGAGATAGTAGTATACATCGAGTGATCGTCCAAGCCAATTTAGCATGTTCAGTAAATATATATACTACAGCTTAAGGGTCTTGTGGACTTAAATAAGACTGTTCATGTGGATTTAAATAAGACTGTGCAGGACTGTTCGATGTTAAGTCTTCCTTCAGTTACGGTTCTCTTTCTATGCCTACATCCACACCGAATGTTCTTGGATATTCGTTACACATGTCTTAGTATCCCTTCCCATCTGACAAGTCACAATATTCCCCATCTCTGTTTCTCTTTATGTTTTCTTCGTGCCCAGGCCTGATCAGGGTAGATATATTTATTTATATTTTTTGGCCCGTCCTGGTGTCACAATCATTTAATATATATATATATATATATATATATATATATATATATATATATATATATATATATATATATATATATATATATATATATATATATATATATATATATATATATATATATATATATATATATATATATATATATATATATATATATATATATATATATATATATATATATATATATATAGACTTTAGTTTATATAAGGGACAAAATTGTCCACTCTTCCAGTCGCTAAGTAGAGGGATATGATATTTTGTTTTAATTTCTTTAAAGTAAGCAGTTGCTTTTGTCGGACAAGGCAACGGAAAACACTAGTAAAGCACCTTCCTGTTAATTAAGATAAGGAAATAGCAACAAAAACAAAGTCATTATTATGTTAATATTGTGGTCCCATTGCAGCGTCTGAGGCTGGTAGTATTCTAGCCCCAGGTCCAATTCTTGCCCGGGATTGCATTAGCTTTTCACCGTCTCATGTCATTACTTATGAACCTGGGCAATTAATTAAGAGATCGATGCTTACCTATAAGGTTACCTGATTTTTCGGCCACTGCCTGGAGATAACTGGTTCCGCAGGATTGGAGAGGAAATTGGACTCCTGACGTATTTGCTAATTTTGGGTCCCTCTTTAAGCCAAACGAATGCCCTCTCAGAGGATGATGGGAATCACTTATAAAACAATACCTTGGACCAGCCGCCCGTTGTGATACTACAGCTGAAGGGTCTTTTGGACTTAAATAACACTGTCCAGGACAGTTGGATGTTAAGTCTTCCTTCAATTACGACCCTTTTTCTATGCCTACACCAAAACCGAATATTCTTGGATATTCGTTACACATCTCTTGTTATTCCTTCACATCTGACAAGTCACAACGTTTTCTTTGTGCCCAGGCCCGATGAGGGCAGATTTATTTATTTATTTTTAATTTTTTGAACATCCTGATGCCACAATCCTAAGAAAATAAGGTGAGTGATTGAGTATATCTGTTATACGGCTTTTATAATTTCTCTCTTATCTTTTATAGCTGAAGATCTCCTCATCCTTATATGAGGTCGCAGTTTTTCTCAAATCTCTGAGAGGCTAGTGCTTAGTCTTGTTTGAGAACAGGATAGTAATTATGAAGTTTGAAATGTAATATGTATATACAAGGAGATAGATAGATAGATAGATAGATAGATAGATAGATAGATAGATAGATAGATAGATAGACAGACAGACAGACAGACAGACAGACAGACAGACAGACAGACAGACAGACAGACAGACAGACAGACAGACAGACAGACAGACAGAGAGAGAGAGAGAGAGAGAGAGAGAGAGAGAGAGAGAGAGAGAGAGAGAGAGAGAGAGAGAGAGAGAGAGAGAGAGAGAGAGAGAGAGAGAGAGAGAGGAGAGAGAGAGAGAGAGAGAGAGAGAGAGAGAGAGTTTTATAGAGTAATCGTATATAACCTGATACTTAAAAATTTCATCACTCTATTCTAATTACTTTTATAAAATGTAATATGAAGCAGCTTAATATGTTAAGCCTAGAAAAACTTGGAAATATTAATTTCATATATGAACATTTAAATGAATCCTATACCAAACAATTAACTGAAAAAGCTGCAAGTTATATATATATATATATATATATATATATATATATATATATATATATATATATATATATATATATATATATATATATATATATATATATATATATTCCGGTTTTACGTCACGGACTCCCTTTTCTACCAAGGGCTAGGACGGTTGCCGTCTTGCGAATGACTTGTTTTGGCAGATGTAATCGTTATCCCGAGTGCATGCCCTTGCTAACCTCAGACCGTGACGGGGCGCGAACCCTCGACCTGACGCCTCAGAGTCGCGGACGCTACCGCTTGAGCCACGGTGACTATATATATATATATATAATATATATATATATATATATATATATATATATATATATATATATATATATATATATATTAAATTTTCATTAAGTAAATATAAGCTCTATCCTTCGTAGTTCAGTGAATGAGCGCCTGTCCCTTACTTTAAAGATCCAGAGTTAAATCCCCCATCTACAGAGATTGGGTAAAACATTTTGCTAAGTATTTCTACGCCATGATTTTAATCATGAAATATATATGACGATGGCGGTGCCAGTCGGGTGCTAACCGATGATAATTTAGCAGATTGTGAGTACACATTAGAAGCGTAGGGTCAGTGACTTTCTTCTATTGAGGCTTGTAATAGAGTAGTAAGTTTGTACATATGTATATTTGTTTTCGTAGAAGAGTAGGTCAACACCTGTCTCGTACCTGTTTTGAGTGCTATACCCCGTATTGGTTTGTAAAGCATCTCTACGCTTGGGAACACACACACACATATAAACACACACACACACAAATACACACACACACATATATATATATATACACACACACACACACACAAAAGAAATGATGGTGGTCTGTACACCTGCCAACTTAACAGATTCTGTAATAACATCATTTTGTGCTTAAAATAAGAAAACAAGTTCTGTATGTTTTATTTGGATCAATTAGTTATATATACGTCTGCTGCATCTTGGGAAGGAACATTAATCATTTGTTGTCTAATTCCTGCCAACTTGGCAGGAGTAATGATTGTGTCAGGAAAAGAAATTAACGGAAACACTTCTATCATGAGATCAAATACTATAATTGCCATATATATATATATATATATATATATATATATATATATATATATATATATATATATATATATATATATATATATATATATATATATATGTATATATATATATATATATATATATATATATATATATATATATATATATATATATATATATATATATATATATATGTATATATATATATATATATATATATATATATATATATATATATATATATATATATATATATATATATATATATATATATATATATATATATATATATAGGTTCTTTT
>JAXCGZ010000141.1:37500-45000 GCA_037179515.1 Halocaridina rubra
TGCAGATATTCATGGCGAGATGAAGGAAATCTCGGAGGATGACTGCCCATCATACTCCACGGTGAAAATCTGGGTGTCAAGGTTTCAGACTCGTCATTTCAAGGTCACATATGACCCCCGGTCAGGACGGCCAACTTCCGCAACCAGAGGACAAAGCCGAGACTGTGCATGTCATGATTCTCAAAGACTGCCGGATTTCAGCTAAAGTCATGGCTGAGACTCAGGTAATTTCCCACAAAAGAGTTGGCCACATCATCCACAACATTCTGGACATGAGAAATATTTCCTCAAGATGGTTGTTAAGCATGGATGAAAAGGGCTTCATCACGATGATCCCCACACCAAGCAGCAATCAATGGAGTGGCACCACAGTGGCTCACCAATTCCCAAGAAGTTTCAGACCAAGAAATCAGCTTGAAAGATTCTGGCTTCTGTGCTTTGGGACAAAGACGGATTACTCCTCATAAAATACCTGCCAAAGAGTCGAACCATCAATGCAGAATACTACATGTCTGTTGGACGAACTGCATGATGCTTTAAAGCAGAAATGCCGTGGAAAGCTTGCTATGGTGTCCTGTTTTTACAGGACAATTTATTAGCATGCACAGCACATAAAACTCTACAGAAAATACGTGACTCTGTCTTTGAATTGGTAGACCACCCGCCTTACTCTCGGACTTGGCCCCATCTGACAATAACTTCTTTTCACAACTGTAGAAATATCTCATGGGAATGAAATTTCACTCTAATTAGAAAGTGATCGCTGCTTATGAGGCCTGGTTGGAGGCCTAACCTTTCTAGTTCTTTTTTTCAGGGCTTATAAAAACTGAAGGACTGCTGCAATAAGTGTTTGAATCTGAGAGGGGAATATGTTGAATAAATTAGTTTGTTAATCCTCCTGTATTTTCTTTTACCCAAAGCCAGGAACTTTTCAACACCACCTCATAGCAGTAGCCCGGTGAGAGATGACTTACATTCTCCCATTGTATACTCTCAAGTAATTTATTTGCTGTTAGATTATTTTTAATATCGCCTCCAAGTTATGATTATTTAAAACTCCTTGCATATCCTAAAATATATTGAGCTTTCTACTTTAGGTGGAGCAAAAGAGCTTAACTCGGCGCCATTCCAATCTTGGACACGGGCGGCGTTTGGACATTTTTTCTGGCTTAAAACGATTCGGTAAAATCATATACTTCTTCCTGCATGAGGGAAGTTTTATAGTTCGACCCTAAATAAACATTAGAAAAGATGATGATATTGAAGAACAAGGAAACTGCTATGAAAATAGGTTTTATATTCTTCTAATAACCCACTGAAAGCAGCCTTCAACTTGATATATCTGTTCCATGATAGAATCTAAATATGTAAATAAATAGAATTGTATGACTATGATTTTGTTTTTAAAGGGAAATCGCCTGATATAATGTTAAAATACAACAATCTGCAATCCACTTACCAGCTGTATCAAAGAGCAACATCGGATCAACACCTAGAGCTGCCAGTATCATCAGCGTGTGAACCAGCAGGCTGAAAGCAATGTCTGAAACAGCCAGGCATAAGGTACAGACATGGCTGCTTCGCACGCGACGCCGTCTACCACATACTCTTACAACCACCACCACCGTATTTGCAGCCACTGAGATGGCAACTGTTAGGGGAGATAAAAAAAAGAATATCGTGAATCACAAAGATATCTCAAGACAGTGGTTCTTAATTCGTTTCACACCACGGACTACCATTTCTGTTACAAAATTTTTAACCCTCTTGCTTATTTATTTTAGAAACTTAAATCGACTCCCAGTGCTATTATAAGGGAAACGTCTGATTGTCAGTATTTATTCCGGAATATTAATCGTTAATATGCACGACTAATTATTTATTTTGATAAAAACATTTCGCACAATAATTTTAGTGAATTTGAGAATAAATTTGAGCCATTTTCAGTCAATACCATATGTAGTGAAAGTCCTCTGGACCGCCAAGATATCCATCATTTACCACCAATTTAGAACTACTGTCTTAGATACATTGTAATAACTTTCATGCCTTGTGGTACTGCCTACTTGAATTCAATTTTTTTTTATTATATATGAGATGAAATAATGGAGTCAAAAAGTAACTATAAATAATTAAGAAAGGCATATTTAAGAGAAAATTAAGATTTCTAAAATGTTTTCTTGTAGCTTTGGCAAAACAGTTATGAGACGTGTGTGTGTGTGTGTGTGTATGTATATATATATATATATATATATATATATATATATATATATATATATATATATATATATATATATATATATATATATATATATATGTATGTATGTATATATATATATATATATATATATATATATATATATATATATATATATATATATATATATATATATATATATATATATATATATATACACTCGCACGTTTGTGCGTGTTTGGGGGGGGGGATGCTGGGAATGATTTAATTAAAATTAAGTCATATGAAATGTACCTTTCGAAACTTCCATCCCCAGGCGTCCTTACTACTGAATTTGTGGCTGTGAGTGATTTATGAAGGTTATATTTTACATAGCTAATCCTCTCCCGCACATTCAGACTTTTAACTTCTTAAGGAGGCCTGGACAGCTTCATTTTGCCAGAACCACTTGGAGATTAGAAGGAGCAAGGTGTGGCATATTGCTTCTATGGTGGATTACCTCTGTTAACTCGCTAGGCTCAGTGATACAATTCAAGGTGTGTGAAGTCAGTAGTGAAACAGTAGATCTCATATAGGAAAAAGAATATAGAATGTGCTAGACCAAGCTATAATTCATTTTAATTCCTGAGTTGGTTATGGTTCAAATAAATTAAGTAATTAATGCACATACATATACATACATATGCACATGCCTCATTCCTCCTTGTAAGGGGGGTGGCCGAGTCAAGAAATGCGCATTCACCATGATCCACACATACCTCAACCACTTCTCTCAGCTCCTTGGGGATAAAGGGTTGCCACGTCTCCCCTCCTTCTACCCTGCTTGGGTCATCCACAAGGTAAGTGGGCAAGGATATTCTACAATGAAGCCCGACAGCCGCAGCTGGTAAACCCTAACCGCTTCATATGGCAACTCCCCTCTCACCAGTCTATCACAGTTCACTAAGCTGGCATGTGCGAGAAATCCCTTTGGGCCACGTCATCTATGCACAGTCTTCCTCCACTCATTCCTATCTCTTGCATGCACTCTTCTCTGTTCCACTGAAATTCCACGTGCATTCACGCCTCCATCCACCTCATTCTAGGTCTCCCTCTTGACCTAACTCCAATCACTTCTGCACTCCACACTCTCTTCACTATTCGTTCATCACTCATCCTTGTCATGTGTCCATACCAGCTCAACACACTCAGATCTAACCAATCCGACAGCTTCGTTCCAACACCAGTTCTCTGCCTGACATCCTTATTTCTTACTCTATCTATTCTATATACACCAATCATACTTCTAAAGCACCTCATCTCCATTACATTCAACTTGTTTTTTTCATCCTCTCTTGCTTTCCAAGTCTCTGCTCCATATAATGCTGCCGGCACAATCTCACCCTCATATTTCCCTCTCTTTGCATTCATTCCCAAATATCTATTTCTCATTACACTTTTCAACCCAACTGGACATTTGCTTGCTTCCTTCACTCTGTGATTTACCTCCACATCCACTTGTCCACTCCTTGATACATACAACCCCAGATGCTTAAAACTCTTAACTTCTTCAAGCAACTCCCCATTCACTCCTACATTCAGTCTGCCAATATTAACACCCCTCATGCATCTCATGACTTTACTTTTACTAATATTCACCCGCAACTTCTTCTTTCACACACGCTAACAAAATGAGTCACCAAATGGTTCAATTCAATATCAGTATCAGACACCAGTACAGTATCATCCGCAAATAGCAATTGAGTCAATTTCCACAACCTACCATCCTCACCCACTTGTTCCAAGCCTCTGTCTAATACTCTTTCATTTACTTCCCTTACCACTCCATCCATGTACACATTAGACAACCATGGCAACATTACACAACCTTGATCGTAACCCTGTATTCACCTCAAACCAGCCACTCATACCATTCCCAACTCTCACATGCTCTACTATTCAAGCAAAAACTTTTCACCGCAATCAACAAATTTCCACTTATTCCATGCAATCGCAACACACTCCACAACCCCTCTCTATCTACCCTGTCATACGCTTTCTCTAAGTCCATAAAAGCTCAAAATGTGTCCCTACCTTTCTCCAAGAATTTCTCACACACTTGTCTTACAGCAAAACACCTGATGCACATAGATAATTGAAAATAGTCACCCTTGTGAGAAAAAATCGCAAAGATGCCTTACCCGCAACACTCTTGTAATTATTTGAATAGATAAATACACAAGTGAATAATTAAGTAAGTAAAATGAAGAAGAAATAAATATGATATAATAGTGTCTCACCATGTAGAAGAAATTCGATTGAAAATTCTTAGGTATAGAACAAAATATCCCAATTACTCTGAACCTTGAACAAATAGGGAAAACTTTGTCACTTCCCTGTCCTCGTATTCGAAGGTTACCGGAAAACTAGTGTGCACTGAAAGAAAGTGGCTCTTACGAAATGTTATCATTTTCCCTTCGGGGGAACAGAATAGAAGGAAATTCTAGAGGAAACGAAAAGTTATAATTAGTCTCAAAATTTTGTTTTTCTTATGGAAGTCACGTTGCAGTGTCAGCACTCATTGATGTTATGTTGTTATTTAATGAGAGAATTGCTAATTATTGCAAGCATTGTTGAAATTTTTTATTTTCTATATTGTTATGGAAATGTGCAATTGTAATCATTATTTTTATTATTATTATTATTATTATTATTATTATTATTATTATTATTATTATTATTATTATTATTATTATTATTATTGTTATTATTATTATTATTATTATCATTATTATTATTATTATTATTATTGTTATTATTATTATTATTATTATTATTTTTATTATTATTATTATTATTGTTATTATTATTATTATTATTATTATTATTATTATTATTATTATTATTATTATTATTATTATTATTATTATTATTATTATTATTATTATTATTATTATTGATGTGTTGGTGGCTGAATCCCCAATGTTAGATAAAAGTTTCATTTTGTACTCAGATAATGCACAAAGAAATTATCAAGAAAGTAACAAGAAATGCACGGTAATATAAAAGGAGAGGGGTTACACAAGAAAGGATATACATGAAAGGAGAGCCAAAATATAGAATTAATGGACAAGTACAGATATTAAATAAAGTAAGTGAAACATAGGGAGTAGTTAAACAAGCACACACACACACATTATATATATATATATATATATATATATATATATATATATATATATATATATATATATATATATATATATATATATATATATATATATATATAACAGATACATAGATAGATAGATAGCTAGATACAGTCAGAAAAATCAATAGAAAATGAATACGCGATGAATCACTAGATTATAAATTTTCTTTGTACTGTGAGATTGCTCAGGAGAAAGAGGCTTTTAAGAGACACAGATATCTTAATCCCAGCACAACTTCGTGCACAGACATTACTCGTAGGAGTCTCCATCAAAAGCTATTTCATGTTCCCTAGTACATTTCAAATATCTTTCAGAGATATTTCCTTAGATATGTCATTACTGGCATCTGCAGAGAGAGAGAGAGAGAGAGAGAGAGAGAGAGAGAGAGAGAGAGAGAGAGAGAGGCGCTCGATGATGTGGACGAGCACCTGTTGCCATTTAATTTCCTTGACTTGTCTTTTGCAATAAACGAAAGGATTTCCAAGATAAGGAAATTATTATTATTATTATTATATTATTATTATTATTATTATTATTATTATTATTATTATTATTATTATTATTATTATTATTATTATATATTATTTTCTGCTTTGAATTATTAAGAGAGAAAGATCATATGCATGAAATTTTAGTGTGTGTGTGTGTGTGTGTGTGTGTGTGTGTGTGTGTGTGTGTGTGTGTGTGTGTGTAATTACCTAATTGTACTTACGGAAAAGAGCCCCAAGCTCGTAACTTCCCGTCTCCTTCCATTTTGTACTTAGCGAAGTTTATCATACGTGTCCTTATACCTATGGATTGAGTTAGCATTAACTACCTCATCGCTTAGCCAATTCCAATTATCAACTACTTTTACACTAAAAAAGTACTTTCTTACATCCTGCAAAGAAGTTTTCTTACGAATCTTCAAACTATGACCTCTAGTTCTAGTGCCAGCCATATCAAAATACCGATCCCTATCCACTCTGAGTGTGTGTGTGTGTGTGTGTGTGTGTGTGAGAGAGAGAGAGAGAGAGAGAGAGAGAGAGAGAGAGAGAGAGAGAGAGAGAGAGAGAGAGAGAGAGAGAGAGAGAGAGAGAGAGAGAGAGAGAGAGAGATGATTAATCCCATTTGTGTGATTATCTAAGCTACCTTAGTTCTTCAGATGTTCGGGAGGTGGTGTTGACAAGATGGATCTCCAAAAGCCGCCTTTCTGCATATTAATGAAGGGATGGGAGTTGGGGATGAACCCCTCTCCTGAGATGGGAGGGGGGAGGAAAAAATTCTTAGGTTCACAAGTAGCATAATTAAGACATGGTTATATATTTCTGCGTTTTTAGGCACACTTCTCACCATCACTCTCCTGGGTTGTATGTTTTTTTTTCTGTTTCACGCTTATGGTCAATATTTCTGTTTTCCTGTGATGTGCTTTTCGTTTTTGTTCTTTTACTATGAGGTTGATTTATATTTCTGTTTTCCTCTGCTGTATGTTTCTGTTCCGTTCTTTTTTTTTCTTTCTTTTTTTCTGGAGGTTATATTTCTATTCTCGTTGCCTGTATATTTTTGGTGCTTGCAATATGCCTGGTTCATAGTCCAGCTTTATTATTTCTTTGTACTGTTTCAATGTATTCCAAGGTTTAATATTTCCGCTTTTCTATATGGTATTTTGCTGTTATTTTCATATTCTTTTCTAGTCTTTATATTTTTGTTTTCCTTTGCTACATATTTCTATGTTCTTATAGACTTCCAAGTCTTGTATATTCGTTTTCCTATGCTGTATTTATATGTATCTTTCCAACACTCTTGTTGGCTTCATACTTCTCTTTCCGTAATGGTGTATTTTACTGTCTTGGTCATATATAGGTCTAGGTTACGTGTTTTTTTTTTTTTTTTTTTTTTTTTTTTTTTACTTGACGTTGCATATTTCCATTTTCCTCTTGCTATATCTATATCGCCCTTATTGTTTTCGATATTTTACATATCTATTTTCTGTACAGTAGTTTTTTTTTTTTTCATTTTTATATACATTTAGCGTTCCGAAGTTCTATTCATTTTCTGACGCTGTATTTTGCTGTATGCTTATTTTTCTGTCCTGTTTTAGCCTCCGTTAGACATTAAATGGCTATTATTACA
>JAXCGZ010000141.1:67500-92500 GCA_037179515.1 Halocaridina rubra
TGTGTTTACGGGAAAGAGCCCAAAGCTCGTATCTTCCCGTCTCCTCATCGGTTCCATTTTTAGACTTAGTGATACTTATCATACCTGTCCTTAAAACTATGGATTGAGGTAGCATTAACTACCTCCTCGCTTAGCCAATTCCAATTATCAACTACTCTTACACTGAAAAAGTATTTCCTTACATCCTGCAAACAAGTTTTCTTCCGAAGCTTCAAACTATGACCTCTAGTTCTAGAGCCAGCCATATCGAAATATCGATCCCTATCCACTCTATCATAACCATGAAGGAATTTAAAGACTGTCACCATATCCCCCCTTACTCTTCTAGCTTCGAGTGATGGCAAGTCTAATTCCCTCAGCCTCTCATCATAACCGAGATTGCGTATTTCTGGCACCAGTTTCGTGGCATGTCTTTGAACTTTTTCAAGCTTAGCTATGTGCTTTTTCAAGTGCGGATTCCAAAAGGGGGCTGCATATTCCAGTTTTGGCCTCACATAGGTTACATAAATATTTCTGAACATTTCCTTGTCCATGTGCCTGAAGGCTACCCTTACATTTGATAAGAATGCATATGCTGCCCTTACTACGCCATTTATATGTATTTCTGGAGACAAATCTGCCAATATGTTTACTCCTAGATCTCTCTCTTTTTCTGTCTCCTGAAGTTGTACTCCAGCCACCGAGTAGTCAAGCTTGGGCCTTCTTGCACTTGTACCCATTCTCATTACCTTACATTTTGAGGTATTGAATTTCATTAGCCACTTTTCTGACCACTCATGCAGATTATTTAGATCCTCCTGAAGTTCTCTACCATTGTTCTCGTTTTTTACTTTCTTCACAATCTTTGCATCATCTGCAAACATATTCATGAATGAATTTACACACTCTGGTAGGTCATTTACATATACAAGGAACAAAAGTGGCCCTAAAACTGAACCCTGTGGAACTCCACTACTAACTCTTCTCCATTCAGACACTGAGTGTCTTACTCTAACCCTCTGTTCCCTTCCTTCTAAGTAAGTTTTTATCCATTCCAAGACATTTCCACCTATTCTAGCCATTGATTGCAGCTTCCTAATAAGTCTCCCATGTGGAACCGTGTCAAACGCTTTCTGGAAGTCTAGGAATATGCAATCTGCCCAGCCCTCTCTTTCCTGTAAGATTTGGCTTACCTCATCATAAAATTCTAATAAGTTTGTTACTGTTGATCTTCCTTCTCTGAAGCCATGTTGCCTCACTGACAAAAAGTTGAAGGATTCCAAGTGAAGAGAGATATGTTTCCTTAGTAGTTTCTCCATAAGTTTGCAAACTATGCTGGTCAAGGAAACTGGTCTATAGTTCAGAGCCGTATCCCTCCTTCCCTTTTTGAAGATAGGTATCACATTTGCTTGTTTCCAGCATCTTGGAATCTCCCCCGACTCCAATGACTCCTTAAATATGATACTTAGTGCCACTGATATTGTGTTTGCGCATTTTTTAAGCACATGAGGGGATATGTCATCAGGACCTGTAGCTTTATGAACATCTAAATCCATCAGCGCTTTGCATACCTCTGTGGCTGTAAGGTTGATGTTCTCTAATACCGGCCCTTGAGCTTCTATCACTGCAATCTGAGGGGGTGGGGTATTTTCTACTGTAAATACTGACTGAAACTCCTTGTTCAATTCTTTGCAGATCTCTTCGTCCGTGTCAGTGATGCTTCCATCCGCTCTCTTTAGCCTTAAAACCTGTTCTTTTACCTTCAGTTTTCCTCTGATAAAGCTGTGGAAAAGCTTGGGATTTTCTTTAGCCTTCCTGGTGATGTCCCTCTCATAATCTTTCTCTGCCTCTCTCCTTTTACTTAGGTAGTCATTTCTTGCTCTTTTGTAGGTTTGCCAGGCATTTATGTTTTTTCTCCTCCTATACCTTTTCCAACATTTGTCTCTCCACTCCTTAGCTCTTTTACACCCATTATCGAACCATTTCTCTCTGGCATGAATTACACCTACTTTGGTGACAGGTATGCAGCAATCTACTATCTTCCCATATTTCTCACAAAAGATGTCATACATTTCTTGTACAGATTTGTTGTAAAATAAGGTTCTCCAGTCAATAACTGCAAAAAGCTCATTCATTTTGATGTAATCTCCTTTCTGATAGTTCCTCCTCATGTCCTCAGTGCCTCTACTCTCAGGAAGAATGTCTTCAATGATATACTCCATCAACAACACACAGTGGTCACTCTTTCCAATTGGTGGTTCATACTCAATATTTTCAATATCCAACACATTATCTGTGAACACCAGATCAAGTAGTGATGGCTCATCCCCACCCCTGGCTCTTGTTGGTTCCATTACATGTTGGTGTAGGAAATTCCCTTGTACGCAATCTAGGAATCTTGCCCCAAAGGAGTCCTCACCACTGTGTGGGTCAAGATTTATCCAATCTATCTCTTTATGATTAAAGTCTCCCATAATCAAAATCCTACATTTTTTCTCCCGCGCCATGTTAACAACTGAGTTTATGACTTCAATCGTACCTATACGACTTTCCTCATAAATTTCAAGCCTATTTTGGTTCCTTGGTGGGTTGTATACAACAGTTATTATAATGCTCTCTGACCCAGTATTTATGCGAGCAACAAGAAATTCCCTGAACTCACTTTCTATAGCCAAGTTTATCTCTTCAACTTGAATCCTCTCACTTATGAGCAGTGCTATCCCTCCACCAGTCCTCTCAGATCTTTCGACCCTTAGTATTCTGAAGCCCTTAGGAAAAACTGTGACACTGTTTATGTCCTCACTCAACTTAGTCTCTGTAATTGCTACTATATCTGCCTTACTGTTGTGAATCCTATCTTTTAATTCTACTGCCTTACCAGCTAATCCATCAGCATTTGTGTATAACAATCTTAATGAGGCCCCATCCCCTGATCTTCTGTCATTATCTTCTTTATCTCCCCTTTGTCTGGAAGTATTCCGTAACGAAAATTTTTCTTCTCTTCTTCATTTCTTTCATCATTTAACCTTCTTGCCTCTTGCAACAAGTTTTTGATCTTTCCCATCTCTTCCTGTGTTCTGTATCGTCTAATGAACACTTCTTTGAATTCTTGAAGGTCTTTTAGACTTTTTTTTCTCAACAATATTTCCCTACATGTCTCCCCTCTCTCAAAGGTTACTTTTGTTGGTCTCGGCTTTCCTTCCCTCGAATATTTACCTAGTTGGTGTATGTTTACAATATCCTCAGGACCACATACTACTCCAAGCTTTCTTATCAGGTCTACAACGTTAGCTTTATTTTCTTCAAGTCTCCCCTGCCATGTTGGCTCCTGGGATTCACTTATGCCTGAGATTACCACTGTCTTCTCCTTATCAAGTGCCTGTCTGATGAGTGGGTTTGCCCTTTCCATCACAACGTCTTTCATTTTTTCGATTACTGTCTCTTTATAGTCAACTGTTTGTATGTTTTCCAGTGCCACCACCTTTACAGCCTCTTTTACTGCCACATTCCCCTTTAGTGCATCAGCAAAGGACGTTTTCATGGCATCATTTTCCATATTCAGCTCCTGGAACTCTTTTCTGAACTGTTCAATGTTTTCCTTAATCTGAACATTCCAAGCAGCAATCTCGTCTCTCTCAGAAGATAGCAGTGAACTAACATCTAATTCCTTTAGGTTGTCATTTAGCTGTTTGTTTTTATCTTCTTGATTAGAAATTCTAGATTCTAGTTGACTCTTTTCCCCTTCCAGCTTCTTTATTCTTTTTTCTAGTTCCTTTCTCTCCTGCCCTTGTGCTTTATTTGCTTCCTCCAAAGATCTTATTTGTTCTCTGAGTGTTTCATTCTCTTTCATTTCTCCATCCATATTCCGAATTTTATCATCAAGGCTTGTAACCATTTCCTCTAACTTCTTGATTCTCTGTTTAAGTCCTCTGATGACTACCCCTTCTCCCGACCCATGGGTGGGAGAGGTTTGGGACAGAGATGGCTTCATTTTTATGTTCTCCCTCTCACAGAATATAGAAAGAAGACGAGAAAGAGGAAAAAAAAAGAAAAGAGAAAAACTTCTAATTTACCTTCACACAGAATTTTTATATCTCCATATAAGTGCTATTTAGTGACTCAGTTTGTCTCCTTTCTGGTAACACACATCTTAACTTAAAAACTTGACCATGGTAATTTAAGTATAAAAAGAAAAAGAAAAACAAAAGTCAAACCTGAAGGAAAATTCGAATTTGTGTTCGAGGTGGCACCCACCTGTTTCTGTTATATATTCTTCCTAACTGATAAACTGACTTGCTAACCAAGATATGTTATCACGGGATTTAGACTTTACATTTAACTCAATATATATACAAATTAACAAAATAGCAAACGAGAAAGCTAAAAGAAAAGCAAAAAAAATGAAGAAAATAGGACTGCTGTACTACTTGGCAACTTAACTCAGTACTGTTGACAGGTGGGTATTTGGTAATTTTTTTTTCTTTTATTATTCAATTTTTTTTCGTGTATCAAACTAACTAACTAGTTAATATAAATGGGAAGGATACTGTTTTTAACAATATATAGAACCACAGGATCAGGTAAAACGGCTTAAGAGCTTTCCCCAGTTTACACAAAAAATTAGGTAATGTGGTGTGAGGCTTCACGTCTGGCAACTCTTCTAGATTTCCCTCAAGGCAGAATCTGGACGGCAGCTTCTCTCTCTTCCTCACGAAAAAGTTCTCAATTTTTTTCCTTTAATATGAACAGTCTCGTCTTACAACAAATATTAGTTTTTGTACTCACAATACTCTGCAGGATTTCAGATTTTTGGAAATTATGGTAAAGTTTTCCACTAAGCACTTTAGTCACTCGAAACAGTTTAAATTTTAAGAGGAGCAATTCCGTGTGTCACTGAACGCGCGGTGTGTGTGTGTGTGTGTGTAAGAAAAATTTTTACCCCTCGTTGTTATTCGAAGCTAAGATACAGAATCAGTGTGCCAAGGCACTATGTACTCCTCCGTCGAAGGTATAAGAGAAGAAACATACCTCTCAACTAACTGCTAAGCTAGGAAATGAATGTATTCTTCTGAATGCATATATGTTACTTTTTCTTGTCAACCGCACTCTTGGCTCGTTTTCTCATTTAATTCAAATCACTTGCTATATAGGCATCAGTAATGATAAAATAAACACATTAATGTATGTGAAGACATAAAACATATCTTGTCTCTGGCTGGGATTCAAACCTAAGTCACATATTCAGTGTGCCAAAGCACAACCTTCTACACCAACGAAGGTATAAAAGAAGAAAAAAAGCTCTCAGCCGAATGTTAAGCTACTGAATGTCTTTTCTTCATTTTACTGCTTCTTCCCAACCTCACTCTTTTCTTGTTTTCGCATATAAATCAAACCCTATGATACATAGGCATCAAAAATTATCAAATAAATATATTATAATATGAGTAGGAATGCAGCATATAATGCCCCTGGCTGGCACTTAAACCTAAGACACATAATTAGTGTGCTATGGTGCTACCAACTACACCAGTAAAGGCATAAGAGAATGGAGGTGTAGCGGTTTTTGATCATATGATAATGAGATGCACTCTCTTGCAAATGGCAGGTAATCTCTTGGTCACTTTGGTTGCTATCCTTAAAATATATGAAGATTGAGGACTGCAGTCTTCATGGGGGCAGGTACAATAGTGAATATAAAGCAAAGGTGGGTATTACTCAATGTATATATATATATATATATATATATATATATATATATATATATATATATATATATATATATATATATATATGCAAAATAAAGTGTTATATCACAGCACAATATGAAGCAAAAGAGGCCCATAAATAAAACACAAAAAGAAACGGAGATGTACTAAATATTACGACTGGACTCCAGGACTGGAGTCCAGTCGTAATATAGAGTACATCTTCGTTTCTTTTTGTGTTTTATTTATGGGCCTTTATTTTCTTCTTTATATTGTGCTGTGATATAACACTTTATTTTGCATATACAGTATATATATATATATATATATATATATATATATATATATATATATATATATATATATATATATATATATATATATATATATATATATATATACATATATATATATATATATATATATATATATATATATATATATATATATATATATATATATATATATATATATATATATATATATGAAGAAAAAAGGCCTAAGTGTTTCCAGCACTTGTTAATGATATTTTTTGGATATTGTTAAAGATTTTCTTGCAAGTGTGTCCGAATGAGTGTTGTGGAGATATCAGGAGGGTATCTGACTGGATGCTAAATATGCCAATAGGAAACACGTCTGTGTTTGACTGTTTACAATGTAATTTTATAGTGGATCAACTTAGAATGACGGGAAATAAATTAGAGGTAGCAGTTTTTTTTTGAGATTTCATTTTATTTATTTACATTTTAGTGTATTAGCACTATGTATTTTCATTTAGAATATATTATTTACTTTTTCATGGATTGCTTTTGGTTTTAATTATGACACTCGAGTAAAAGGTTCCTTTTGAAGTAAAATTTAATCAAAATTGAATAGTTCTGACTAGACTTTATCTTGTAGTACACGGCATTCTAGTAGATGGTATGCAAAAGTGTCAATAAAGATATTTTAATATTTTGAAATTTCCAAGTTGAGCCTATAGGTCAACCTCCATCCCTAAGGGTAAATAATAATTACATTAATAATAATAATAATAATAATAATAAAAATAATAATAATAATAATAATAATAATAATAATAATAATAATAATAATAATAATAATAATAATAATTATAATAATAGTAATAATAATAATAATAATAATAATAATAATAATAATAATAATAATAATAATAATAATAATAATAATTATAATAACAATGTCTTCTTTACCTGCAGTCTTTCCCGTATTCACATTAGGCTGCTGTTTCTCACTAGCCTCATGCTAACTTGTCTTAGTGTTGGATCCAGGTCTTACAACCACATGCCCTGCCTTACGCTGTCTCCATTGATTCGGGTTTAGGACCGGGCACCAAGTTGGGCTGGTAATGAATCTCTCTAAGGCTACGGCCACACCAGACGCGACGAGTGGAGAGGCTTGAGCGTGGAGGGATGACGCGACATGATGAAACTCATTAAATTACATGAGGGTGGCTACACTGGATGAGCGGGGAGGTATGTCGCTCCGCTTACCTTCCTCGCTTGACGCTACACGATACAGTATGTTCCAAAATGACGAGCACTGCCTAGCGACATCTCTAGCTATTTTCATCATTTTCATCATGTCGACTGAACTAATTATTGGAGACGTTGACGCTTTCTGCTTGGACAGGCATCGCGATGACGCTGATCTCGCCGCTCATCACTCCACGTTACCTCCCTGCTCGTCGTGTCTGGTGTGGCCGTAGCCTAAATGTCTTGATTAATAATAGTTTCAGTGAATGAACTTATCAGTGCTGTATTGCAAGATGACCATGGCATCTTGCATTAGGAAAAGACTAAGTTGAAGAATTATCATTTATTAATTTATCATGAAGGTTTTCTGAACCTGAATAGGACTGTCCAGGACAGTTCGATGTTAAGTTTTTCTTCAGTTACGGTTCTTTTTCCATGCCTACAGCTACACTGAATATTCTTGAATGTTCATTACACATCTTTTATTATCACTTCACATCTGACAAGTCATTACACTCTCCATCCCTGTTTCTCTTTACTCTATGTATTCTTCGTGCCCAGACCAGATGAGGGCTGATTTATTTTATTATTTTTTGGCCCGTCCTGGCGTCACAATCATAAAGAAAAAGGAAGAAAAAGTGAGATTTAAAGTAATCACAGTCGATCACTCAGTGAACATCGCACCTCAGCCTCCTCCCATGTATACTTGTGTGTGTGTGCGTTTTGAATGAGAGAGAGAGAGAGAGAGAGAGAGAGAGAGAGAGAGAGAGAGAGAGAGAGAGAGAGAGGAGAGAGAGAGAGAGAGAGAGAGAGAGCAGAATTACGGCTGAACTTGAGATTAAGACGCTGGGGGAGGGACTATGGGGGAGTACTCAAAAGCCGGATTTTTTTGGCCTCAAGCCGGAAATCTAGGCACCAACCTACATTACATTTTACTTAGAAAAGGCATAGTTTCTCTCAGCACAAGCTTAGCTTAAGCCATAGTTTGAACAAATTATATATATATATATATATATATATATATATATATATATATATATATATATATATATATATATATATATATATATATCTGTGTAACAAAGCCCCTTGGGGTGTGTTATGTGAATTCACCGGCCGGGAAGGAATGCAATTCACCAGGTTATCAGAACAACGATGGAAGTACTACCAACAAACAAGGAGAAAGAGAAGAAACCTTTTGGTGAAGAGAAAGAGAATCTAAATTAGAAGTAAGAGCAGGATAAGAATGATGACCTTAGATTCAATCTCATCAAAGATGTCGTGTGTAAGAAGAAACACCCTAGAAATGAAAGCATCATTTTAAGTGTGGCTGATAAGGACCTTTTTAGATTTTCAGTGACTGTGATGAAGAAAGATAATAATGATAACGAGACAGAACTCCCATTTATTAGATGAATCTCTAACTGTGTAAATTATGTGATTCCTCTAACAAGTTAGAGGCTATAATTATTCCTGTTATGTGTCGTTCTTTTCGAAACAATAGATCTATCAGGAGGAAATGAAGATAAAGGAATATCCAGAAACTGTCTTGGAGGCATTGATTTTAACTAGATTTTGTGTGCCCCACTTAGATTGTTTCTGTAAATGGGAAATAAAAGTTAAAGAAAGAGTGATGCAAGACACATACACAAGCACACACTCACACACTTATATATATATATATATATATATATATATATATATATATATATATATATATATATATATATATATATATATATATATATATATATATATATATATATATATATATATATATATATATATATATATATATATAGTATGTATATATATATATATATATATATATATATATATATATATATATATATATATATATATATATATATATATATATATATATATATATATATATATATATATATATATATATATATATATATATATATATATATATATATATATATATATATATATATATATATATATATACACACACACATATATATATATATATATATATATATATATATACACACATATATATATATATATATATATATATATATATATATATATATATATATATATATATATAATATTGTGGGGAATTATAAATGGCTAACTCTCTGTCCACGTTCCTTCGACAATGCCATCAAATACCCCAAGTTATCAATAACAGATGGAAAGGACATAGGACCAGCTCGAGGAGACGGGTATAGCCTAAAAACATTTGACAGGAATAAATAGAATTTCTCTGCCCTCCATACCCCATTCAAAGCTAGACGAATAAACAAAAAACAACCCTAAATGATCCCATTTACTTTATAATATGAGGAGGACGCAAATATATATGTAGAAAACGCTAAAACAGACAGTACTATTTCCCGGCAAATCAGTAGAATCTAAAAAAGCTAATCGAAACACACATAAAAGTCCTGTACTCATCTAGCTGGAGATACGGCTGTAGAATCTTGGGGGTAATGCTGCCATCGTCTCAAACGGCGGATATGGTAACAAAAGCCTCACAAAATTACAATAACTTACGTTGACCCATTGCCTCCTGACCTTCCCTCTCGTTCTTGGCGCGAAAAAACCAGCCTCTCCGACTATAAACAAAACAACCCATATTCCCTGGTCTGAACAAAATGAATGTCAGAATGTGCAGGTTCGTGCAAAGATTAAAATGTACACATAGATAATAACTAAGTATTAATATGTACAAAGAATTAAACTAAGAGTTAACATATATAAATAAACAATGGGTCAGTGGTGTAACAGAAAAATAAAATGAAGACAAAAGACTACTCGGTGGCTGGAGTACAACTTCAAGAGACAGAAAATGAGAGAGATCTAGGAGTAAACATACTGGCAGATTTGTCTCCAGAAATACATATAAATGGCATAGTAAGGGCAGCATATGCATTCTTATCAAATGTAAGGGTAGCCTTCAGGCACATGGACAAGGAAATGTTCACAAATATTTACGTAACCTATGTGAGGCCAAAACTCGAATATGCAGCCCCCTTTTGGAATCCGCACTTGAAAAAGCACATAGCTAAGCTTGAAAAAGTTCAAAGACATGCCACGAAACTGGTGCCAGAAATACACAATCTCAGTTATGATGAGAGGCTGAGGGAATTAGACTTACCATCACTCGAAGCTAGAAGAGTGAGGGGGGATATGGTGACAATCTTTAAATTCCTTCATGGTTATGATAGAGTGGATAGGGATCGATATTTTGATATGGCTGGCTCTAGAACTAGAGGTCATAGTTTGAAGCTTGGTAAGAAAACTTCTTTGCAGGATGTAAGGAAATACTTTTTCAGTGTAAGAGTAGTTGATAATTGGAATTGGCTAAGCGAGGAGGTAGTTAATGCTATCTCAATCCATAGTTTTAAGGACAGGTATGATAAGTATGACTAAGTCTAAAATGGAACCGATGAGGAGACGGGAAGATACGAGCTTTGGGCTCTTTCCCGTAAACACAATTAGGTTATCACAATTAGGTAATCACACACACACACACACACACAACACACACACACACACACACACACACACACACACACACACACAGTGGCACTAAGTATCATATTTAAAGAGTCACTGGAGTCGGGGGAGATTCCAAGATGCTGGAAACAAGCAAATGTGATACCTATCTTCAAAAAGGGAAGGAGGGATACGGCTCTGAACTATAGACCAGTTTCCTTGACCAGCATAGTTTGCAAAGTTATGGAGAAACTACTAAGGAAACATATCTCTCTTCACTTGGAATCCTTCAACTTTTTGTCAGTGAGGCAACATGGCTTCAGAGAAGGTAGATCAACAGTAACAAACTTATTAGAATTTTATGATGAGGTAAGCCAAATCTTACAGGAAAGAGAGGACTGGGCAGATTGCATATTCCTAGACTTCCAGAAAGCGTTTGACACTGTTCCACATGGGAGACTTATTAGGAAGCTGCAATCAATGGCTAGAATAGGTGGAAATGTTTTGGAATGGATAAAAACTTACTTAGAAGGAAGGGAACAGAGGGTTAGAGTAAGACACTCAGTGTCTGAATGGAGAAGAGTTAGTAGTGGAGTTCCACAGGGTTCAGTTTTAGGGCCACTTTTGTTCCTTGTATATGTAAATGACCTACCAGAGTCTGTAAATTCATTCATGAATATGTTTGCAGATGATGCAAAGATTATGAAGAAAGTAAAAAACGAGAACAATGGTAGAGAACTTCAGGAGGATCTAAATAATCTGCATGAGTGGTCAGAAAAGTGGCTAATAAAATTCAATACTTCAAAATGTAAGGTAATGAGAATGGGTACAAGTGCAAGAAGGCCCAAGCTTGACTACTCGGTGGCTGGAGTACAACTTCAAGAGACAGAAAATGAGAGAGATCTAGGAGTAAACATACTGGCAGATTTGTCTCCAAAAATACATATAAATGGCATAGTAAGGGCAGCATATGCATTCTTATCAAATGTAAGGGTAGCCTTCAGGCACATGGACAAGGAAATGTTCAGAAATATTTATGTAACCTATGTGAGGCCAAAACTGGAATATGCAGCCCCCTTTTGGAATCCGCACTTGAAAAAGCACATAGCTAAGCTTGAAAAAGTTCAAAGACATGCCACGAAACTGGTGCCAGAAATACGCAATCTCAGTTGTGATGAGAGGCTGAGGGAATTAGACTTACCATCACTCGAAGCTAGAAGAGTGAGGGGGGATATGGTGACAGTCTTTAAATTCCTTCATGGTTATGATAGAGTGGATAGGGATCGATATTTTGATATGGCTGGCTCTAGAACTAGAGGTCATAGTTTGAAGCTTGGTAAGAAAACTTCTTTGCAGGATGTAAGGAAATAGTTTTTCAGTGTAAGAGTAGTTGATAATTGGAATTGGCTAAGCGAGGAGGTAGTTAATGCTATCTCAATCCATAGTTTTAAGGACAGGTATGATAAGTATGACTAAGTATAAAATGGAACCGATGAGGAGACGGGAAGATACGAGCTTTGGGCTCTTTTCCGTAAACACAATTAGGTAATCACACACACACACACACACACACACACACACACACACACACACACATATATATATATATATATATATATATATATATATATATATATATATATATATATATATATATATATATATATATATATATATATATATATATATATATATATATATATATATATATATATATATATATACAGGGGGTTACCATTGTTCGTCGCTAATTGGGACCATGGAAATGCGAATAATAACAAAAAGACAAATAACGAGGTATTTTTATAGTTAGAATTAATGTAATCAGAGTTAGTAGGAACTGGGTATCTTACATCTATGTCTTATAAATTGAGAAGTAATACATAAAGATATATAAAAATAATTTAGAATTAGCAATAAAGGAAAAGAAAATCGAAAATGAAATTAAATGCATGTGACAATACTGTAAAATTAAAGGAAAAATTGTACAGTAGTTATAATGCACCTGATAACAGCGATGCTTCAGTGTACGCGGGCAGCAGATTATGGTTGAGGGAGGAGGGTAGAAAAGAGGAGGAGGTCGATGGGGAAGAGATTGGATTGGATTCGGTTTTACGTCACGAACTCCCTTTTCTACTAAGGGCTAGGACGATTGCCTTCTTACGAGGGACTTGTTTTGGCAGATTTAATCGTTACCCTGAGTGTATGGTATGTGAATATGAATTTAGAAATAGTCATAAAGGAAAAGAAAATGAGATTGAAATGAAATAATGATACAGTGTTCTGTATCTCTCAAGATCCATATTTTATTTTATATTCTAATTGAATATATAAGTCCTTGACGTAGTAATAAGAAGGAGAAATATAAAAATACATTATTGGTAGACGGCTAGGGATGGACTCCATGTTAAATCCCGAAGGCAAACATACGCTACCATGGAAAATTTTTTGAGGAGAATAGTTTTAAGGAAAAATGAAACCTAACCCCATACAAGAGAGCCTAGATTAGAGAGTTTTTCCAACCAACTGAGCCCTTGAGGAGTAGGCAAATATGGCACCTATTGTTCGCGACGATAAGATCAAAAGTCTTTAAGCGTTCTCTCCAAGCAAATATCACCCTTACGAGCTAGAGAAGTGTAAGAAGAGAGGCCTTTTTGTGTGTTTTTTTTCCAAGAAGTCATTGGAGAGTCCGCCTAGTATTTCCCAAGATTCGGTCAAAAATGTCGCCCAAGATTCGGCCAAGTGTCACCCAAGATTCGGTCAAAGAGTCGCCCAAGATTTAGTCAAAAAGTATCCCTATATTCGGCCAATCGTTGCTCAGTTTTGAGTTAAGTGCCTTTTAATTAATCTGATAGGATTTTGGGAACTTCATTGTTGGGAATTGTTTCGGAGCAAAACTATTACTACTAAAATGAGTTGCTAAATTTCGAAAAAGCATAATTTGTAGTTTATTCCAAGTGTACAGTAAGTAGTTTTACTAATGCATACGAGTATTAGACTTTTCGTAATTTAAGTAGTTATTATTAAGGATTATAGAGTTCCGTCATTTAAAAAAAAATCATATCAAATAGCTTGGCAATAATTAATATAAATGAAATTCACAGTATTAGTAGTTAGTTTAAGAATACGCACACACACACACACACACACACACACACACACACACACAGATATATATATATATATATATATATATATATATATATATATATATATATATATATATATATATATATATATATATATATATATATATATATATATATATATATATATATATATATATATATATATATATATATATATATATATATATATATATATATATATATAAATATATATATGTATATATATATATATATATATATATATATATATATATATATATATATATATATATATATATATATATATATATATATATATATATATATATATATATATATATATATATATATATATATATATATATATATATATATATATATATATATATGTATATATATATATATATATATATATATATATATATATATATATATATATATATATATATATATATATATATATATGTATATATATATATATATATATATATATATATATATATATATATATATATATATATATATATATATATATATAAAATGGTGCTTTTGCGTGTTTGTAATTACCTAATAGTGTTTATGGGAAAGAGCCCTATGCTAGTAGCTTCCTGTCTCCTGGTCGATTCCATTATTTTACTCAATTATTCTTACCATATTTGTCCTTAAATCTGTGAATCGAGATAGCATTAACTACTTTCTGGCTCAGCAATTTCCAATCATCATCTATCTATTAGACTAAAAAAAATATTTCCTTTCATGTATGTGTATGTGTGTGAGTGATTACCTAATTGTGATTACCTAATTGTGTTTACGGGAAAGAGCCCAAAGCTCGTATCTTCCCGTCTCCTCATCGCTTCCATTTTAGACTTAGTGATACTTATCATACCTGTCCTTAAAACTATGGATTGAGATAGCATTAACTACCTCCTCGCTTAGCCAATTCCAATTATCAACTACTCTTACACTGAAAAACTATTTCCTTACATCCTGCAAAGAAGTTTTCTTACGAAGCTTCAAACTATGACCTCTAGTTCTAGAGCCAGCCATATCAAAATATCGATCCCTATCCACTCTATCATAACCATGAAGGAATTTAAAGACTGTCACCATATCCCCCCTCACTCTTCTAGCTTCGAGTGATGGTAAGTCTAATTCCCTCAGCCTCTCATCATAACTGAGATTGCGTATTTCTGGCACCAGTTTCGTGGCATGTCTTTGAACTTTTTCAAGCTTAGCTATGTGCTTTTTCAAGTGCGGATTCCAGAAGGGGGCTGCATATTCCAGTTTTGGCCTCACATAGGTTACATAAATATTTCTGAACATTTCCTTGTCCATGTGCCTGAAGGCTACCCTTACATTTGATAAGAATGCATATGCTGCCCTTACTATGCCATTTATATGTATTTCTGGAGACAAATCTGCCAGTATGTTTACTCCTAGATCTCTCTCATTTTCTGTCTCTTGAAGTTGTACTCCAGCCACCGAGTAGTCAAGCTTGGGCCTTCTTGCACTTGTACCCATTCTCATTACCTTACATTTTGAAGTATTGAATTTCATTAGCCACTTTTCTGACCACTCATGCAGATTATTTAGATCCTCCTGAAGTTCTCTACCATTGTTCTCGTTTTTTACTTTCTTCACAATCTTTGCATCATCTGCAAACATATTCATGAATGAATTTACAGACTCTGGTAGGTCATTTACATATACAAGGAACAAAAGTGGCCCTAAAACTGAACCCTGTGGAACTCCACTACTAACTCTTCTCCATTCAGACACTGAGTGTCTTACTCTAACCCTCTGTTCCCTTCCTTCTAAGTAAGTTTTTATCCATTCTAAAACATTTCCACCTATTCTAGCCATTGATTGCAGCTTCCTAATAAGTCTCCCATGTGGAACAGTGTCAAACGTTTTCTGGAAGTCTAGGAATATGCAATCTGCCCAGCCCTCTCTTTCCTGTAAGATTTGGCTTACCTCATCATAAAATTCTAATAAGTTTGTTACTGTTGATCTACCTTCTCTGAAGCCATGTTGCCTCACTGACAAAAAGTTGAAGGATTCCAAGTGAAGAGAGATATGTTTCCTTAGTAGTTTCTCCATAACTTTGCAAACTATGCTGGTCAAGGAAACTGGTCTATAGTTCAGAGCCGTATCCCTCCTTCCCTTTTTGAAGATAGGTATCACATTTGCTTGTTTCCAGCATCTTGGAATCTCCCCCGACTCCAGTGACTCCTTAAATATGATACTTAGTGCCACTGATATTGTGTTTGCGCATTTTTTAAGCACATGAGGGGATATGTCATCAGGACCTGTAGCTTTATGAACATCTAAATCCATCAGCGCTTTGCATACCTCTGTGGCTGTAAGGTTGATGTTCTCTAATACCGGCCCTTGAGCTTCTATCACTGCAATCTGAGGGGGTGGGGTATTTTCTACTGTAAATACTGACTGAAACTCCTTGTTCAATTCTTTGCAGATCTCTTCGTCCGTCTCAGTGATGCTTCCATCCGCTCTCTTAAGCTTTAAGACCTGTTCTTTTACCTTCAGTTTTCCTCTGATAAAGCTGTGGAAAAGCTTGGGATTTTCTTTAGCCTTCCTGGTGATGTCCCTCTCATAATCTCTCTCTGCCTCTCTCCTTTTACTTAGGTAGTCATTTCTTGCTCTTTTGTAGGTTTGCCAGGCATTTATGTTTTTTCTCCTCCTATACCTTTTCCAGCATTTGTCTCTCCACTCCTTAGCTCTTTTACACCCATTATCAAACCATTTCTCTCTGGCATGAATTACACCTACTTTGGTGACAGGTATGCAGCAATCTACTATCTTCCCATATTTCTCACAAAAGATGTCATACATTTCTTGTACAGATTTGTTGTAAAATAAGGTTCTCCAGTCAATAACTGCAAAAAGCTCATTCATTTTGATGTAATCTCCTTTCCGATAGTTCCTCCTCATGTCCTCAGTGCCTCTACTCTCAGGAAGAATATCTTCAATGATATACTCCATCAACAACACACAATGGTCACTCTTTCCAATTGGTGGTTCATACTCAATATTTTCAATATCCAACACATTATCTGTGAACACTAGATCAAGTAGTGATGGCTCATCCCCACCCCTGGCCCTTGTTGGTTCCATTACATGTTGGTGTAGGAAATTCCCTTGTACGCAATCTAGGAATCTCGCCCCGAATGAGTCCTCACCACTGTGTGGGTCAAGATTTATCCAATCTATCTCTTTATGATTAAAGTCTCCCATAATAAAAATCCTACATTTTTTTTCCCGTGCCATGTTAACAACTGAGTTTATGACTTCAATAGTACCTATATGACTTTCCTCATAAACTTCAAGCCTATTTTGGTTCCTTGGTGGGTTGTATACAACAGTTATTATAATGCTCTCTGACCCAGTATTTATGCGAGCAACAAGAAATTCCTTGAACTCACTTTCTATAGCCAAGTTTATTTCTTCAACTTGAATCCTCTCACTTATGAGCAGTGCTATCCCTCCACCAGTCCTCTCAGATCTTTCAACCCTTAGTATTCTGAAGCCCTTAGGAAAAACTGTGACACTGTTTATGTCCTCACTCAACTTAGTCTCTGTAATTGCTACTATATCTGCCTTACTGTTGTGAATCCTATCTTTTAATTCTACTGCCTTACCAGCTAATCCATCAGCATTTGTGTATAACAATCTTAATGAGGCCCCATCCCCTGATCTTCTGTCATTATCTTCTTTATCTCCCCTTTGTCTGGAAGAACTCTGTAACGAAAATTTTTCTTCTGTGTGTGTGTGTGTGTGTGTGTGTGTGTGTGTGTGTGTGTGTGTGTGTGTGTGTGTGTATGTGTGTGGGTGTGTGTGTCTATGCAATTTCCCAGACTAGGCCATGACTCTGATAGCTACGTCGTTCAAATTCTTAACACGACTTACGTCAACTAAGCTGGAAATTAGAACATGAATAGATCAGAAATGTAAATATAAGAGTTAGTAACTATCATAAGAAATAAATTAAGAAAAAAAATTCACGCTGATAAAAAATAATGACTATACATTCTTAGTAGCGGTAATTTATAAACGTGTTTTGCATTAGCTACTGCTTATTATCCATTTGTCTAGCCATGCATGCCCGGAAAGAATGCACATAGTGTAGTCACGAGAGCACTCGCAGTGAGTATGTGGGTATATATTTATGATTTCTGAAGGTTATTTGAAAATTGCATAATGTAAATTTTTATCTGCAGTATTTCAAATTCACCGTAGTTGCTGATGGCCCACTAGACGTGTGGTTCGCTCTCTTTTGGACGTGGTGTCTGGCATGGCTTGTCCCAGTGGTGAGGTGATCTGCTGAAGTATGAATGTCTTAGCCGACTTTTGTCCCTCAGCAGCAATAGTTTTATCACTGAAGTTGTGACTATATTGTGCATAAGCTTATACTGAAGAAAATTGTAGCATCTAATAACTATTCCGTTTAAACACGATATTTGGGCATAGTATATTACACCAAGTTTTATGTACAGAGTCCTAAGTTTCGCAGTTATTTCAGATGGCAAAGATGTGTCACTAATTGAATATTGCTAACACATTCGTTGCAGTATCGCGCGATTCACAGGTTTTTGCTTGCCTTCCTCAGGGCTGTCTTGTTCACAGTATGTGAACTGAGCTGTTGTTTCAAGACTCTCCGGACTGTTCAACAGAGTTAGTTTAATTAGTGTATTAGTGATCTCATTACGCAAAAACTTATTCTGAAACGCTTAGCAGAATGTACGGTACGAATACAACTAAGTTATAATTACTATTCGGTCTCAGATTGCTAATCCTCAAGATTATTTGTGAATTAGGATACCGTATATCTTTTCATCCAAGATATTCTAAATTTAAGCCGAGGTATCTTATGCCCAATGGCATGCAGTGTTGGAGATCTATTCCAATTATATTGCTTGGTCGGAATTCAATGTTGTATCTCACTGTTGCATTCGTTTCTGTGCGAGTTCACTGGCATGTCTTATTCGCGGCAGTGAGTTGATATGTTGAGATAGTAGTTATCAAAGCTGATTGTCAGTCAACAGTAACAGTTTCGTAAGTGAAGAAGTTATCAAGCTGTTCTGAGATATCATGAAGTATTGGCAACTGCAAAACTACTTATTCTGATAGCCATATTTTGTAATATTTTAATTATGCAGTTTATTATACAGTTCAATAGTATGTAAAAGTTATATTATTTCAATATTGAACTTTGAAACATATTGAAAAAAAATACTTTAGCTATGTCAAGTGACTTTTCCAGATATAATTTAAAAGCACACACACACACACACACACACACACACACACACACACACACACACACACACACACACACACACACACACACACACACACACAAAGAATTTATTTCTATTAGCTCATTTGGTGCAAGTGGTTTCGTTAAAACTATAGATATTGAAAGATGGTTATTCGTATAATAACAAAACATCGCTATATCAATTTTGATGACCCTATTGTAAATGACACTGAAATATGTGAAGGAAGCTAAAAGTAATAATTGAAAAAGAATAGAAATTAAGGTTTAATATTATGTGTTTTCTTCAGCCATATGAATTAAAGTTTTGATAAGTATTTGATTTATATTCATTCGCGAAAGGAACAAACAATATATTAAGAATTTGTACAATGAATACAAACCACTGCTACAGATAGGAAGGAGTGACAGGGAAGCTCTTCCACTCGCGGTCGTCAATGCAATATTTTGAATTCATGAGTAATTTGAAACTTCATTAATATTCTGTCTCTATTTTGGTCGAAACTCTACCTACTTGAAGCCTCGGATGTTAAAGGACGTGTGTGTACCCAGTCCCCAACAAATGTCCTTAGCAACATCTGTAATTGCTCTACTTGTTAATGATTACAAGGAACTTAAGTACCATACATAGTTGCTGCCGTTATCAATTATTCTCTCTCTCTCTCTCTCTCTCTCTCTCTCTCTCTCTCTCTCTCTCTCTCTCTCTATATATATATATATATATATATATATATATATATATATATATATATATATATATATATATATATATATATATATATATATATATATATATATATATATGTATATATATATATATATATATATATATATATATATATATATATATATATATATATATATATTCTCCTTGAGGGAGGGGAGTAAGAATACTTCCTTTGTGTTCCCCTGGGTGTTGCAAAAGTCGACTAGATGGGGTGGAGCGAGGAGACTGGGAATGCTCTCCTTTGTATTTACTTCCAACAAAAATTCAAAGTATTTTCTTTGACTCAGCCACCCCTCTTATAAGGGGGAATATGGATTTGGTATATATATATATATATATATATATATATATATATATATATATATATATATATATATATATATATACATGTGATTACCTAATTGTGATTACCTATTTGTGTTTACGGGAAAGAGCCCAAAGCTCGTATCTTCCCGTCTCCTCATCGCTTCCATTTTAGACTTAGTGATACTTATCATACCTGTCCTTAAAACTATGGATTGAGATAGCATTAACTACCTCCTCGCTTAGCCAATTCCAATTATCAACTACTCTTACACTGAAAAACTATTTCCTTACATCCTGCAAAGAAGTTTTCTTACCAAGCTTCAAACTATGACCTCTAGTTCTAGAGCCAGCCATATCAAAATATCGATCCCTATCCACTCTATCATAACCATGAAGGAATTTAAAGGCTGTCACTATATCCCCCCTCACTCTTCTAGCTTCGAGTGATGGTAAGTCTAATTCCCTCAGCCTCTCATCATAACTGAGATTGCGTATTTCTGGCACCAGTTTCGTGGCATGTCTTTGAACTTTTTCAAGCTTAGCTATGTGCTTTTTCAAGTGCGGATTCCAAAAGGGGGCTGCATATTCCAGTTTTGGCCTCACATAGGTTACATAAATATTTCTGAACATTTCCTTGTCCATGTGCCTGAAGGCTACCCTTACATTTGATAAGAATGCATATGCTGCCCTTACTATGTCATTTATATGTATTTCTGGAGACAAATCTGCCAGTATGTTTACTCCTAGATCTCTCTCATTTTCTGTCTCTTGAAGTTGTACTCCAGCCACCGAGTAGTCAAGCTTGGGCCTTCTTGCACTTGTACCCATTCTCATTACCTTACATTTTGAAGTATTGAATTTCATTAGCCACTTTTCTGACCACTCATGCAGATTATCTAGATCCTCCTGAAGTTCTCACCATTGTTCTCGTTTTTTACTTTCTTCACAATCTTTGCATCATCTGCAAACATATTCATGAATGAATTTACAGACTCTGGTTGGTCATTTACATATACAAGGAACAAAAGTGGCCCTAAAACTGAACCCTGTGGAACTCCACTACTAACTCTTCTCCATTCAGACACTGAGTGTCTTACTCTAACCCTCTGTTCCCTTCCTTCTAAGTAAGTTTTTATCCATTCCAAAACATTTCCACCTATTCTAGCCATTGATTGCAGCTTCCTAATAAGTCTCCCATGTGGAACAGTGTCAAACGCTTTCTGGAAGTCTAGGAATATGCAATCTGCCCAGCCCTCTCTTTCCTGTAAGATTTGGCTTACCTCATCATAAAATTCTAATAAGTTTGTTACTGTTGATCTACCTTCTCTGAAGCCATGTTGCCTCACTGACAAAAAGTTGAAGGATTCCAAGTGAAGAGAGATATGTTTCCTTAGTAGTTTCTCCATAACTTTGCAAACTATGCTGGTCAAGGAAACTGGTCTATAGTTCAGAGCCGTATCCCTCCTTCCCTTTTTGAAGATAGGTATCATATTTGCTTGTTTCCAGCATCTTGGAATCTCCCCCGACTCCAGTGACTCCTTAAATATGATACTTAGTGCCACTGATATTGTGTTTGCGCATTTTTTAAGCACATGAGGGGATATGTCATCAGGACCTGTAGCTTTATGAACATCTAAATCCATCAGCGCTTTGCATACCTCTGTGGCTGTAAGGTTGATGTTCTCTAATACCGGCCCTTGAGCTTTTATCACTGCAATCTGAGGGGGTGGGGCATTTTCTACTGTAAATACTGACTGAAACTCCTTGTTCAATTCTTTGCAGATCTCTTCGTCCGTCTCAGTGATGCTTCCATCCGCTCTCTTTAGCCTTAAAACCTGTTCTTTTACCTTCAGTTTTCCTCTGATAAAGCTGTGGAAAAGCTTGGGATTTTCTTTAGCCTTCCTGGTGATGTCCCTCTCATAGTCTCTCTCTGCCTCTCTCCTTTTACTTAGGTAGTCATTTCTTGCTCTTTTGTAGGTTTGCCAGGCATTTATGTTTTTTCTCCTCCTATACCTTTTCCAGCATTTGTCTCTCCACTCCTTAGCTCTTTTACACCCATTATCGAACCATTTCTCTCTGGCATGAATTACACCTACTTTGGTGACATGTATGCAGCAATCTACTATCTTCCCATATTTCTCACAAAAGATGTCTTACATTTCTTGTACAGATTTGTTGTAAAATAAGGTTCTCCAGTCAATAACTGCAAAAAGCTCATTCATTTTGATGTAATCTCCTTTCCAATAGTTCCTCCTCATGTCCTCAGTGCCTCTACTCTCAGGAAGATTATCTTCAATGATATACTCCATCAACAACACACAGTGGTCACTCTTTCCAATTGGTGGTTCATACTCAATTTTTTCAATATCCAACACATGTGTGTGTGTGTGTGTGTGTGTGTGTGTGTGTGTGTGTGTGTGTGTGTGTGTGTGTGTGTGTGTGTGTGTGTGTGTGTGTGTGTGTGTGCTTACGGGATAGAGCCCCAAGTTCGTAACATCCCGTCTCCTGGTTAGTTCCATTTTGTACTTAGTGAAACTTATCATACTTGTCCATAAAACTATGAAATGAGTTAGCATTAAGTACCTCCTCGCTTAGCCAATTCCAGTTATCAAGTACTATTACATCATGCAAAGAAGTTTTCTTTCGAAACTACAAACTAAGATCCCTCTATTCTAGTGCCAGCCATATCAAAATATCGATCTTTATCCACTTTGTCATAACCATGAAGGAATTTAAAAACCGTCACCATATCCCCCTCATTCTTCTAGCTTCGATTGATGGTAAGTCTAATTCCCTCATCCTCTCATCATAACTGAGATTGCGTATTTCTGGCACCAGTTTCATTGCATGTCTTTGAACTTTATTCCAGCTTAACTACGTGCTTTTTCAAGTGTGGATTCCAAAAATGGGCTGCATAAACAAGTTTTTGCCTCACTTAGATTACATAAATATTTCTGAACATATCCTTGTCCTTGTGTCTGAAGGCTACCCTTACATTTGCTAAGAAAGCATATGCTGCCCTTACTATGCCATTTATATACATTTCTGGAGACAAATCTGCCAGAATGTTTACTCATAGATCTCTAATTCTCTGTCTCCTGAAGTTCTGCTCCTGCTATTGAGTAGTTAAGCTTGGGTCTTCTTGCACTTGTACCCATTCTCATTACCTTACATTTTGAAGTATTAAAAATCATTAGCCACTTTTCTGACCACACAAGCAGAATATTTAGATCTTCATGAAGTTCTCTACTATTGTGTGTGAGTGTATGTGTGTGTTCGACAGTCACAAACGCAATCTCTCTCTCTCTCTCTCTCTCTCTCTCTCTCTCTCTCTCTCTCTCTCTCTCTCTCTCTCTCTCTCTCTCTCTCTCTCTCTCTCTCTCTCTCTCTCTCTCTTGTGTAGTGATCAACACACTAAACAAGATGCCATTTCTTTTGTGCCTGTAACCCATAACCTCCACCACATTTTCATTAAATGGCCTTTTTCAATGTGAAAAATATTTCAATGCATTGTAGCTTCTGAATGCCAATAATGATAAAGTTGTCGAGGCCAAATTTCAGATGGCTTTCCAAAATTTGTATAAATTCAGCTATGGGTTTTGATATGTGAAAATATAAAAGAAGTTAATAATTCACTTTCATCTGGGTCTGGCTCACAACTAGCCTTTGATCTTTACTTTTCTGCTCTTATCTAGGCTATACATAGCTTTCCTATATCTCGAGCAATACTGGATTCCAATGGTTAAAAGAGATACTGAACTGATTTTATAGGCCTTGCTTATCAGTATTACGACCCTACCTAAAGAACCACTTAAATAATCCCAGAATTATCTGGGCAGGAGGCAGGTATCTGACCTTGTGACCTCTAAGCACATATCAGCTGTAGAATTAATTGCCGTTTCCTTTGAATAGATCAGTCCTGATTAAATCAACCAATTATAATTTATTTTCACATATTTGAATAAGTACATACATACATATTACACATGTCTCATTCCCCCTTGTAAGAGGGGTGGCCTAGCCAAGAAAGGCGCATTCACCATGATCCACACATACCTCAACCACTCCTCTCAACTCCCTTTCACCCTGCTTGGGTCACCAATAAGGTAGGCAGGTAAGGATATTCTACAATGAGGCAGCTGGTTCACCCTCACCACATCATTACATCGCAACTCCCTTCACACCCGTCCATCGCAATTCACTGAGCTAGCAGGTGGAAGATATCCCTTTGGCCCGCGTCATCTATGTACTATATCTTGAGTAAATAAATTCTCAAATTTTATGTTTACTATTGATCAGTTAAATATACATTTTTATTATTTTTTTTTACTTTCATATTTTGTCAGCACCATAAACATGACGTCAAAAATAGAAACTATCATAGCTCCGCTATCTTTTTGAAAATGTTTCAGAACCCCTTAATGGTTGTGACCCAACGGATATAAAACAGTGGTGTCATCTTCAACGTCATCTGGTCCCATGCTTAGTCGGAGCTTTGATTGTCTTGGCCCAGACACTCCCGTTTTATGTCATGTGTATTATTGAACTAGAGTTCCTTTTCCGTCCACTTTTTGCTGTCTCCTTTATCGTTTGTCTTCGCCTTTCCCTCTGGCTCTCTGCCTTCCAGTGTTCCTCTTATTAAAGTACCTTCCAATTCCTCTTTCTTAATCACAAGTCCAATAGAGCTAGGGTGCCTTTTTATGATCTTATGCATTATAACCCATTTTAAGTATGCTCTGTTCATGACATCATCGTTAGGTATTCATCTCGTGCATGATATTGTTTTTATTCCCCTCAGACACCACATCCCTCATGCTAAGGAGCAATTAATATCTGTCTAGTACAGCATATGCCTAATTGTAACGCTGGATCACATCTCCAACCACTTAAATAATTATATGTATAAGTAA
>JAXCGZ010000141.1:97500-100000 GCA_037179515.1 Halocaridina rubra
TACATATAATTTTCTATTATTCTATATATTTATAAATGTGTATATATACACACATACATATACCTTGGCTGTTTCCCCCTTTAATTGGGGGGTAGCCGACATCAAAAAAGGAAAACAGTTATATATGTATTTATATATTTATTCATATATACATATTCAAGATTATATGTATCAACACACACACACACACACACACACACACACACACACACACACACACACACATATCTATATATATATATATATATATATATATATATATATATATATATATATATATATATATATATATCTGCATGCGTGCGTGTGTGTATTATTATTTATTATTATTATTATTAATATTATTATTATTATTATTATTATTATTATTATTATTATTATTATTATTATTATTATTATTATTATTATTATTATTATTATTATTATTATTATTATTATTATTATTGTTGTTGTAGCCATATGTAGAGTCCATAATATATACTGTCTATTATTCTCGTATTTGTATTAATGAGGGAGCATTATTATGCATCGTACATGGGAAATTAAATCTTAATATTTTTTTAAACTGGAATGAGCCAGAATTTCAGTGTTGAAGTAAGTTACCTTGCTTTGTCTGTCTTTGATATTGTCTCTAAAGTACAAGTTATTCTGTTGCTTTGTTGTAGGTACGTAAAGTGATATTGCTGTATTGTACTTTTAACTTTTTCTTCTGTTCAGAAGAAATAATTGAGTTTGTTTTTTGGTTGATATATATATATATATATATATATATATATATATATATATATATATATATATATATATATATATATATATATATATATATATATACATACATATACTTATACATATAGATAGATAGATAGATAGATAGATAGAGAGATAGACAGATAGATAGATAGATAGATAGATAAGAACTGTTTTGGTTCTTTTTCAATGCCTATATCTACACCGAATATTCTGACGTATTCATTACACATCTCTTCCAATCGTTTTACATTTGGCCAATGAATACACTCCCCATTTCTTTTTCTATTTGCCTTCTTCCTCATATTTCTTGTATCCTTGGTGCCTGGGTCGATAAGGATAATTTATCTTTGGCATTCCGGGGTCACACTTATAAAATAGTAGAGTGAGTGAGCGAAAATATAGAACAGTGATCTGTACATTTATAAGTACATTTATATGTATTATCCAATACGATTGTGATATGAACAGCCTTTCACAGATATCAAGAAAGTACGTGGATGTATATTAAAATTCCAGATACGTACAGTACCTGTAGTAGGCTGGGCCGAGGCATCATTCGCCAGTCGCGATACTGCAGCTGAAGGGTCTTTTGGACTTAAAGAGGAATGTCTAGGACAGTTCAGTGTTAAGTCTTCCTTCACTTACGGTTCTTTTTCTATGCCTACATTAGCAACGAATTTTCTTAGATATTAGTTATACATCCCATCACATCTGGAAAGTCACAACACTTGCCATCTCTGAATTCTCTTTACTTTATGTTTTCATGGTGCCCAGACCCGATGAGGGTAGATTTATTTTTTATTTTTTTTTGCCCGCCCTGGTACCACGCTAATAAAAAGGTATTCTACCAGCCTTTTATTAAATATAATGTTAAGAGACAATAGAGTGTAGATAGTAGACTTAGAAAAAAAATTAATGAGGGAATAAAACATATAACAATGTTAATAGGCAAAATTGAGAGAGAGAGAGAGAGAGAGAGAGAGAGAGAGAGAGAGAGAGAGAGAGAGAGAGAGAGAGAGAATGTAATCATTTTTAGCAATTCACCAAGAACGTTGGAAAGCGGATGAAACAAAGAACGAACTCAAAAACCTAACAAGAAATCGATATCGTGACCCAGTTTTCTTTTTTTCAATCTAATATTTCGTTCTCAGTTTTAGTTGTTTAGGAATATACTGAGAGAGAGAGAGAGAGAGAGAGAGAGAGAGAGAGAGAGAGAGAGAGAGAGAGAGAGAGAGAGAGAGAGAGAGAGGAAATAAGGTTAATTTCATTGAATATCAAATTTTCTTCTTGTTCGGAAGTTTCCAGCTGTGAAGGCCACGTGTATGCTCGTAAGTACTTCACTATAACCGTGTCATGATATCATCCGTTTTCTTTTTTACTAGACAATACTGCTACTATTACTACAACTGCTATTTCTAAATTATTGTAAAATGAAGGATGGAACTACCTCATCATCTTCTTTCGAATAGGTTGCCGGTATGCTAATCATAATTCAAGTTTGTTTATTTTTTTTTACTGTAAGGCAAAGCAGACAATCTCTCTGGCTCTCATTTCCCTAAATTTTTATTTTCTATTAGCTTTTATATATACAACCTTATTTCCTTATTCTACTTCAAAGTCTATATACCTTACATTTTCTACAGTACTATTTGGTCTTTTTCCACGTAGGCAATGTCGTCCAGACGTTAACAAAGAAAAAGAGATACAGCATTGCCTCCTTGAACTAGTAAAGACTCCCTTTGGGTCTTGA
>JAXCGZ010000141.1:105000-112500 GCA_037179515.1 Halocaridina rubra
TGCCCTCATCAGGCCCGTGTACCAAGAAAACATTATGACGAAGAAAAAGTAGAAGTTTAAGGAAAACTCAGAAATAAGGGAATGATACACAATAGGAAAAGAACTGGCTGAAAGAATAGTCAAAGTACTGAGGACCTAGAGATATGGCAGGATTGGTCCCTGAGATGACGAGAGATCCGCTTTTTGAAGGAAAATAGGTATAAAAATTAACCAGAAGGAGGAAGAGAGTTCCAGAGTCTGGAAGTGGATGGGAAGAAACAGTCGCTGCAGCTACCAATCTACAAACTACCAATATCCACACAGTACCTGTGTGACGAGGCTGCTTGACGAGTGTTACGCTGTTTCTGCAGCGGGGGGAGGGATGCAACTAGCCTACTCATTAGAGCAGCAATGGAAGTAGTAGCCATAGAAAAGAGAAAGGGATGATTTCTTACGATGAAGAGAAAGAGAATCCAGATTAAGAGTAAGAGTCTGATTGCCTTAGATTCAATCCTATTAAGGAGATAAGATAAGAAGAAGCACCCAAGATGTGCGAGCAGTATTCTAAGCAGGGACGGGTGATACCTTTATAGATGTTATGCAATTGAAAAGAGGAAAAGCAATAGCGAAAACGAATATTTTGGATGCAAATTTAGAAATTTGGATTATGTGACTCCTCCAAGACAAGTTAGAGGCTATATGAAGTCCTAAAATGAATTAAGAGAGTAAGTTTCGTTAGTTTCGGACCAAAGGGCTCTCAGGAGGAGAAAAGGAAGAGATAGCCAGAAATTGTGTTTTGGGGGCATTAAATTTAACTAATTTAGGGTAGCCCACTCAGATACTCTCTGCAAACGGAGTTGAGAGTAGAAGAAAGAGTGATACGAGACTGATTACAATATAGTAAGAACGCCCACGTTTACTACTTGAACATGATAACGACATTATGAATGTCTATGAATATGTTATTTGTCAAATTTCTGCTCATCATGTGCATGTAAACTTTTCATGTCATTCATAGATGAAGAAGATGAAGCAGTTTTATCATACTCAAATTAATGAGGCATTCTTCTTCTTCTTCTTCTTCTTATTATTATTATTATTATTATTATTATTATTATTATTATTATTATTATTATTATTATTATTATTATTATTATTATTATTATTATTATTATTATTATTATTATTATTATTATTATTATTATTATTATTATTATTATTACTATTATTATTATTATTATTATTATTATTATTATTATTATTATTATTATTATTATTATTATTATTATTATTATTATTATTATTATTATTATTATTATTATTATTATTATTATTATTATTATTATTATTATTATTATTATTATTACGTTGACAGTGCAAATATTTGAGGATATGTATGCATCATTTGTCGTAATGCTAGATATTTAAACTTTATAGAAATGTAATTACTCGCTTTTAAGCTCGTCTAAGTCTAAGGATGGGATAGGATGGGAGGGAATTAAGGATACAAGGGAATTGGAGGGAAAAGCACGAAAATTAAATAAAGTAAGAGATAAAAAGAGAGGGGCAGACCCTCGTGCTAAATCTGGTTTTAAGTTCGTAAGACAAGAGACTTATTCTTTGGAAGCATCATTATAGTGTTCTGAAACATATAGAGCTAAAGTATTTATGCTCTAAAAGCATTAACTGATGCATGCAAACTCCTAAGGCTAGTGTTTCAGCCTGTGAAAGACATTATTAGTGCTTCCAAGTTCTGAAATCTAGAGCTCATATAGTGGTAGAGATGAAGGCCAAGGAAACACTCAGTGATAAAACTCGAGAGCAAGGGTATGGAAGTATGAGAAGATGTTTTTAAGGAAAAAAAGGCAGAGATCAATGGTTTTAAAGCAAAATCTGATTTTGATCAGGCAGTATACAGGTCGGAACATACTTTGGTATATCTAAGATAATGGGAGGAAATCAGTGACTCGCTAACATAAAATAGTATTTTCAGGGTAATAGGGTTAGGAGTTTACCAACATCAATACTATATATAACAGAGTCCAGATAAAGAGACAAGAGATTAAGGACTCGGCAACATCAATAGTGATTTTTAAAGTAGTAGGATGAGTCTTGATTGATGTTGAAACATTATTTATTATATTCAAGGTTATGATTTTGTAGTCTCCTTGGCAAAATGGTAGCGTCTGCGACTCTGAAGCGGCAGGTCGAGGGTTCGCGCCCCGTCACGGACTGAGGTTAGTAAGGGCATACACTCAGGGTAACGATTACATCTGCCAAAACAAGTCCTTCGCAAGAAGGCAACCGTCCAAGCCCTTAGTAGAAAAGGGAGTTCGTGATGTAAAACCGAATCCATTCAAGGTTATGATTTTATAGTTCAAATACACGGAAAAGGCATTTTCCATTTTCAAGGAAATTTGACCATATATTATTGAAGGTATTTGACATTTGCAAGGTAATATGGTTAGACATTCATGAGAGCATCTGACATTTTCTGGGCAGTGAACCTTGGAGGCATGGGTATGGAAACACCATCTTGCGATGATCAGTTTAATATAAGGGATTCGGTTTTGACTTTATTTATTATTATTTTTTTTTTTTTTAGTTTCTGAATAATGAAGGGACATAAAATTCTCTTTCTTGACTCCCTGAAGTAAATTTGAATCTTCGACAATAAATAAGGGATTTTCAGTTATTTTGAATGTAGTAAGTTGGCCATGGCATCAATCGCCCGTTGCAATACTACAGCTGAAGGGTCTTGTGGACTTAAATAAGACTGTCTACGACAGTTCGATGTTAAGTCATCCTTCAGTTATGGTTCTCTTTCTATGCCCTACATCAACCCTGACTATTCTTGTACATATGTCTGAAGGCTACCCTTACATTTGTTAGGAGAGCATATACTACCTTTATTTTACCATTTATATGCAATCCCGGAGACAAATCTGCCAATACGTTTAAACGCACACTTCTTATTTATTATTCCTTCACATCTGACAAGTCACAATACTCCCCATCTCTGCTCTTCTTTATGTTTTCTTCGTATCTAGGCCTGGTTAGGGTAGATTTTTTTTTTCCCTGTCCTGGTGTAAAAAATAAATTGCCACATTGTAATCTATCGGAGAATTTTAATATATTGTGAAGTAACTGTGAATATCATATGGATATTAATCTCTCTCTCTCTCTCTCTCTCTCTCTCTCTCTCTCTCTCTCTCTCTCTCTCTCTCTCTCTCTCTCTCTCTCTCTCTCTCTCTCTCTCTCTCTCTCTCTCTCTCTCTTACATCATGCCTTCAGCATTGAAGTGAGTACCTTTGGATATCTCCATCTCTTCACACACACACACACACACACACACACACACACACACACACACACACACACACACACACACACACACACACACACACACACCAGAAATACGCAATCTCAGTTATGATGAGAGGCTGAGGGAATTAGACTTACCATCACTCGAAGCTAGAAGAGTGAGGGGGGGGATATGGTGACAGTCTTTAAATTCCTTCATGGTTATGATAGAGTGGATAGGAATCGATATTTTGATATGGCTGGCTCTAGAACTAGAGGTCATAGTTTGAAGCTTGGTAAGAAAACTTCTTTGCAGGATGTAAGGAAATACTTTTTCAGTGTAAGAGTAGTTGATAATTGGAATTGGCTAAGCGAGGAGGTAGTTAATGCTATCTCAATCCATAGTTTTAAGGACAGGTATGATAAGTATCACTAAGTCTAAAATGGAAGCGATCAGGAGACGGGAAGATACGAGCTTTGGGCTCTTTCCCGTAAACACAATTAGGTAATCACAATTAGGTAATCATACACACAATGTCATCACGCAAGACTGCTTGATATCCTCATGAAATTAATTTTATCTAACTCATTTTAATGAAATCTTTTTTACTTCTGCGTTTACATGAAAATATATTGAAAACAAGAGTGAGAAAAGTGAGAAAAGGATTAGCAGTTGTTTGCTTATCTAACATACAAAGTGTGATCTACTTTTTTCCTAAGGAAAAATAAAGGAATATTGATATAGGGTAAAAAAAATAAGATCAGAGGGAACTCGAGACAGCATTGGATCCAGAAGATAAATCTTGTACGGAAAACTTGAAGTAAAAATGTAATACCGAAAAAAAAAATGGGAAAAATGAACAAAATGGAAAATCACGAAGCAAGGAAAAGCGAGAGAGTGAAAAACGAAAGTATGACCCAAGCAACATGTTTACCTCATGGCACTTGGTGTAAGTAATGTCGATAATATATAATTCATGTTCGCTTTATTACGTTGGTGTAATTCACATTCGTTTCATAATTCGCTGATATTTTTTTGCTTCATTGTAGTTGGTGTAAATAACAATGTCATTTAAGATATGTTTGCTTCATTACACTGTGTGTAAGTACAATTGATATTATGATTAGTTTATGCATTTTCCCAGGTGGTGTACATTATATTCAATATAGAGTTTAAGATGCTAACGCAAGTAATATTGATTATTCAATGTCGTGATGTGCATGATACATAACAGTTTTTGTGATGTATAAATCCATCATATTTATACATCAGGATCAAAACCAGCAACTTTAATTATAATTTGTTTATTTTTGTCATACCGCAGCAAGCCCCAGGAAGCGCCAATTCGTATACTATCAAGGCTTGTTCGCATGTCCTCAAGAAATTAGAATAATCGCGTTCTCGAACTACAGATATTTGCACGAAAGACTCGTTTAGAAATGTATCACCAAAAAAGAATATTTCACTTAATACCAATATCATAGATTACTTATTTCGGCTGTAACGGACTGGTATTTCAACTTTAATAAACATCGTTATATGCAGATGGGTGGTGTTGCCAGGGGTAACCCACTGACACCTAAGCCAGCTAAAGATTTCCTTTGCCATAACTAGAATATTGGGATTGGACAAGTGTCCTTTGAATTTTAAGCATCTGTGATACAGACGTTACGTCTCTACTTTACAGTCTGATGATCATGTTGCTCTATTCTCAGAATATACCAAAAATAGAACAGATAATTGAATTAATTATGAAATCGAGACTGATAAGAATTAGTATTTTTAGAAGTTTTATTTAGTCATGACAATCAGGCATCCAGTACTTTGGTCTATCGAAAATCATCACCCACTTGTCAATCTACTAATTTTTCGTCATTAAATCCTATTTAATACAAACTTCATTTATTGATAACCCTCACAAGCAGGGCATACCACATCTGTCCGAATTATTCACATTTTCACATAGAACTCCAGTAAATAAAAAAAACTTTTTTTATAATAGTTTATATGTATATATATATATATATATATATATATATATATATATATATATATATATATATATATATATATATATATATATATATATATATATATATATATATATATATATATATATATATATATATATATATATATATATACATATATATATATATATATATATATATATATATATATATATATATATATATATATATGTGTGTGTGTGTGTGTGTGTGTGTGTGTGTGTGTGTGTGTGCAAAAAAACCTAATTGTAATTACCTAATTGAGCTTTCGGAAAAGAGTCCCATGCTCGTAACTTCCCGTCTCCTGCTCGCTTCCATTTTCTACTTATTGATACTTATCATACTTGTCCTTAAAACTATGGACTGTGTGAGCATTAACTACCTCCGCTTAGCCAATTCCAATTATCAACTATTATTACACTAAAAAGTACTTCTTTAAATCCTACAAAGCAGTTTTCTTTCGAAGCTTCAAACGATGACCTCTTCTTCTAGTGCAAGCCATATCAAAATATCGATCTCTATCCACTTTGTCATAACCATGAAGGAGTTTAAAAACCGTCACCATATCTCCCATTCTTCTAGATGGTAAGTCTAATTCCCTCATCCTCTCATCATAACTGAGATTGCGTATTTCTGGCACCAGTTTCGTGGCATGTCTTTGAACTTTTTCCAGCTTCACTACGTGCTTTTCAAGTGTGGATTCCAAACGGGGACTGCATATTCAAGCTCTGGTATCACATAGGTTACGTTAATATTTATAAACATTTCCTTGTCCATATGCCAGAAGGCTACCCTTACATTTGATAAGAATGCATATGCTGCCCTTACTATGCCATTTATATGCATTTCTGAAAACAAACTTCCCAGTATGTTTACTCCTAGATCTCTCTCATTCTCTGTCTTGAAGTTCTGCTCCTGCCATTGAGTATTCAAGCTTGGGCCTTCTTGCACTTGTACCCATTCTCATTACCTTACATTTAGAAGTATCGAATTTCATTAGCCACTCTTCTGACCACTCATGCAGACTATTTAGGTTTTCCTGAAATTCTCTATCATTGTTTTTGTCTCTTACTTTCTTCACAATCTTTGCATCATCTGCAAACATATTCATGAATGAATTTACTGACTCTGGCAGGTCATATGCACATATAAGGAACAAAAGTGACCCTAAAACTGAACCCTGTGGAACTCCACAACTAACTTTTCTCTATTCAAACACGGAGTTTTTTACTCTAACCCACTGTTCCCTTCCTCCTAAGTAAGTTTTTATCCATTCCAAGACATTTCCACCTATTCTAGCCATTGCTTGCAGCTTCCTAATAAGTCTCCCATGTGGAACAGTATCAAATGCTTTCTGGAAGTCTAGGAACATGCAATCTGCCCAGCCCTCTCTTTCCTGTAAGATTCGGCTTTCCTCATCATAAAATTCTAATAAGTTTGTTACTGTTTATCTACCTTCTCTGAAGCCATGTTGTGTCACTGACAAAAAATTGAAGGATTCCAAGAGAAGAGAGATATGTTTCCTTAGTAGTTTCTCCATAACTTTGCAAACTGTGCTGGTCAAGGAAACGGGTATATAGATTAGAGCCATATGCCTCCTATTCTTTTTGAAGATAGGTACCACATTAACTTGTTTCCAGCATTTTAGAAGTTCCCCCGACTCCAGTGACTTTTCAGATATGATACTTAGTACCACTAATATTGATTTAGCGCATATCTTAACATATAAGGGGATACATCATCAGGACCAGTGTCTTTATGACCACGTAACTCCAGCAGTGAAATTTGAGGGGATGGGGTATTTTCTATTGATACTGACTGAAACTCCTTGTTCAATTCTTCGCAGATCTCTTCATCAGTCATAGTGATTCTTCCATCAGCTCTCTTTAGTTTTAAAACCTGTGTGTGTGATTACCTAATTGTGATTACCTAATTGTGTTTACGGGAAAGAGCCCAAAGCTCGTATCTTCCCGTCTCCTGATCGGTTCCATTTTTAGACTTAGTGATACTTATCATACCTGTCCTTAAAACTATGGATTGAGGTAGCATTAACTACCTCCTCGCTTAGCGAATTCCAATTATCAACTACTCTTACACTGAAAAAGTATTTCCTTACATCCTGCAAACAAGTTTTCTTCCGAAGCTTCAAACTATGACCTCTAGTTCTAGAGCCAGCCATATCGAAATATCGATCCCTATCCACTCTAT
>JAXCGZ010000141.1:117500-130553 GCA_037179515.1 Halocaridina rubra
AAAAATTGTTTGGACTGACTTTGTTATTGTGATAAATAACCTTTTAAATTTTTTTTAACACTTGACCCTTTTATTTTTTAGACAGTTGATTTAGAAACGTTTTAGTAAATGACCCATTAATGATTAATGAAATAGTTATGATAGTCATTTATAAGTTTTTAGTACATATTGTATAATTTGCAGTTATATTTAAGGCCTAATGTTTTCTTCCGAGCGTCATCTTCAATTGTATATATAGTTGCCCTGAGGATGTATATTTGAAATATACGAAAGCGCCTCATCCTCTGCTATATTCTTCATTTCCCCGTGGCTCTTTGTATATATATTATCATCACACGTTTTATAGTGATTAACCTGCAATATATATACATACATATATATATATATATATATATATATATATATATATATATATATATATATATATATATATATATATATATATATATATATATATATATATATATATATATATATATATATATATATATATATATATATATATATATATATATATATATATATATATCTGTATATGTAGTCACCGTGGCTCAAGCGGTAGCGTCCGCAAATTTGAGGCGTCAGGTCGAGGGTTTGCGCCCCGTCACGGTCTGAGGTTAGCAAGGGCATGCACTCAGGGTAACGATTACAAATGCCAAAACAAGTCCTTCGCAAGAAAAGGGAGTCCATGACGAAAAACCGGAACAACATATATATATATATATATATATATATATATATATATATATATATATATATATATATATGTGTGTGTGTGTGTGTGTGTGTGTGTGTGTGTGTGTGTGTGTGTGTGTGTGTGTGTGTGTGTGTGTGTGTGTGTGTGTGTGTGTGAGTGTGTGTGTGTGTATTTACATACATATATACACATACAAAGAGCCAAGGAGTGGAGGGGCACATGCTGGAAAAGGTATAGGAGGAAAAAAAGCATAAATGCCTGGCAGACTTATAATAGAGCAAGAAATTAATTCCTAAGTAAAAGAAGAGAGGCACAGAGAGACTTTGAAAGGTATATCACCAGGAAGGCTAAGGAAAATCACAAACTTTTCAACAGCTTTATCAGAGGAAAGCTAAAGAGAGGATGAAGCATCACTGGGACGAATAAAGAGATCTGTGAAGAATTGAACAAAGAGTGTCAGTCAGAAAATACCACATCCTCTCAGATTGCAGAGATAAGAACTCATGGATTGGCATTAGAGAACATCATCTTCTCAGCCACAGAGGTATGCAAAGGGCTGATGGAGTAAGATGCTCATAAAGCAACTTAAAAAAAGCTCTAAATCAATATAGGCTGTGCTATGTATCATATTTGAAAAGTCGCTGAAATCTGGGGAGATTCCAAGATGCTGGAAACAAGCGAACATAGTACCTTTCTGTAAAAAGGGAAGGAGGGATGTAGCCCTAAACTATAGACCTGTCTATTGACCAGCATAGTTTGCAATGTTATGGAGAAACTACTAAGAAAACATATTTCTCTTCACTTGAAATCCTTCAACTTTTTGTCAGTGAGACAATATGGTTTCAGAGAAGGTAGATCAACAGTAACAAACTTATCAAAATTTTATGATGAGGTAAGTCGAATCTTACAGGAAAGAGGGCTGGGTAGATTGCATATTCCTAGACTTCCAGAAAATATTTGATATGGTTCCACAATTGAGATTTATTACAAAGCTGCAAGCAATGGCGAAAACAGATGGAAATGTCTTGGAATGGATGAAATTTACCTGAAGGAAGGGAACAGAGGGTTAGAGTAATACACACACAGTGTCTGAATGTAGAAGGGTTAGTAGTGGAGTTTTATTGGGTTGGGTTTTAAGGTCATATTGGTCCTTGTATATATAAATGACCAGCCAGAGTCAGTAAATTCATTCATGAATATGTTTGCAAATGATGCAAAGACTGTGAAGAAAATAAGAGACGAGAACAATGCTGCAGAACTTCAGGAAGAACTAAATAGTCTGCATGAGTGGTCAGAAAAGTGGCTAATGACATTCAATACTTTTAAAGTTAAGGTAATGAAAATAGGTACAAGTGCAAGAAGGCCCAAGCTTGAATACTCATTGGGAGGAGCAGAACTTCAAGAGACAGAGAATGAGAGAGAACTAGGAGTAAACATACTGTCAGATTTGTCTCCAGAAATGCATATAAATGGTACAGTAATGGCAGCATATCTTTTTTTTTTTTTTTTAGCAAATGTATGGGTAGCTTTTAAACACATGGACAAGGATTTAATGCTAACTCAATTCACAGCTTTAAGGACAAGTATGAAAAGTATCACTATGTACAAAAATGGAACCGACCAGGAGACAGGGAGTTACGAGCATGGGTCTTTTTTCTGTAAGCACAGTTAGGTTATTATATGCGTCACACACACACACACACACACACACACACACACACACACACACACACATAGCTAAGCTTGAAAAAGTTCAAAGACATGCCACGAAACTGGTGCCAGAAATACGCAATCTCGGTTATGATGAGAGGCTGAGGGAATTAGACTTGCCATCACTCGAAGCTAGAAGAGTAAGGGGGGATATGGTGACAGTCTTTAAATTCCTTCATGGTTATGATAGAGTGGATAGGGATCGATATTTCGATATGGCTGGCTCTAGAACTAGAGGTCATAGTTTGAAGCTTCGTAAGAAAACTTGTTTGCAGGATGTAAGGAAATACTTTTTCAGTGTAAGAGTAGTTGATAATTGGAATTCGCTAAGCGAGGAGGTAGTTAATGCTATCTCAATCCATAGTTTTAAGGATAGGTATGATAAGTATCACTAAGTCTAAAAATGGAACCGATCAGGAGACGGGAAGATACGAGCTTTGGGCTCTTTCCCGTAAACACAATTAGGTAATCACAATTAGGTAATCACACACACACACACACACACACACACACACACACACACACACACACACACACACACACACACACACACATAGTTGTTAACATGGCACGGGAAAAAAATGTAGGATTTTGATTATGGGAGACTTTAATCATAAAGAGATAGATTGGATAAATCTTGACCCATACAGTGGTGAGGACTCATTCGGGGCAAGATTCCTAGATTGCGTACAAGGGAATTTCCTACACCAACATGTAATGGAACCAACAAGGGCCAGGGGTGGGGATGAGCCATCACTACTTGATCTAGTTTTCACAGATAATGTGTTGGATATTGAAAAAATTGAGTATGAACCACCAATTGGAAAGAGTGACCACTGTGTGTTGTTGATGGAGTATATCATTAAAGATATTCTTCCTGAGAGTAGAGGCACTGAGGACATGAGGAGGAACTATCCGAAAGGAGATTACATCAAAATGAATGAGCTTTTTGCAGTTATTGACTGGAGAACCTTATTTTACAACAAATCTGTACAAGAAATGTATGACATCTTTTGTGAGAAATATGGGAAGATAGTAGATTGCTGCATACCTGTCACCAAAGTAGGTGTAATTCATGCCAGAGAGAAATGGTTCGATAATGGGTGTAAAAAGAGCTAAGGAGTGGAGAGACAAATGCTGGAAAAGGTATAGGAGGAGAAAAAACATAAATGCCTGGAAAACCTACAAAAGAGCAAGAAATGACTACCTAAGTAAAAGGAGAGAGGCAGAGAGAGACTATGAGAGGGACATCACCAGGAAGGCTAAAGAAAATCCCAAGCTTTTCCACAGCTTTATCAGAGGAAAACTGAAGGTAAAAGAACAGGTTTTAAGGCTAAAGAGAGCGGATGGAAGCATCACTGAGACGGATGAAGAGATCTGCAAAGAATTGAACAAGGCGTTTCAGTCAGTATTTACAGTAGAAAATACCCCACCCCCTCAGATTGCAGTGATAGAAGCTCAAGGGCCGGTATTAGAGAACATCAACCTTACAGCCACAGAGGTATGCAAAGCGCTGATGGATTTAGATGTTCATAAAGCTACAGGTCCTGATGACATATCCCCTTATGTGCTTAAAAAATGCGCAAACACAATATCAGTGGCACTAAGTATCATATTTAAGGAGTCACTGGAGTCAGGGGAGATTCCAAGATGCTGGAAACAAGCAAATGTGGTACCTATCTTCAAAAAGGGAAGGGGGGATATGGCTCTGAACTATAGACCAGTTTCCTTGACCAGCATAGTTTGCAAAGTTATGGAGAAACTACTAAGGAAACATATCTCTCTTCACTTGGAATCCTTCAACTTTTTGTCAGTGAGGCAACATGGCTTCAGAGAAGGTAGATCAACGGTAACCAACTTATTAGAATTTTATGATGAGGTAAGCCAAATCTTACAGGAAAGAGAGGGCTGGGCAGATTGCATATTCCTAGACTTCCAGAAAGCGTTTGACACTGTTCCACATAGGAGACTTATTAGGAAGCTGCAATTAATGGCTAGAATAGGTGGAAATGTTTTGGAATGGATAAAAACTTACTTAGAAGGAAGGGAGCAGAGGGTTAGAGTAAGACACTCAGTGTCTGAATGGAGAAGAGTTAGTAGTGGAGTTTCACAGGGTTCAGTTTTAGGGCCACTTTTGTTCCTTGTATATGTAAATGACCTACCAGAGTCTGTAAATTCATTCATGAATATGTTTGCAGATGATGCAAAGATTGTGAAGAAAGTAAAAAACGAGAACAATGGTAGAGAACTTCAGGAGGATCTAAATAATCTGCATGAGTGGTCAGAAAAGTGGCTAATGAAAATCAATACTTCAAAATGTAAGGTAATGAGAATGGGTACAAGTGCAAGAAGGCCCAAGCTTGACTACTCGGTGGCTGGAGTACAACTTCAAGAGACAGAAAATGAGAGAGATGTAGGAGTAATCATACTGGCAGATTTGTCTCCAGAAATACATATAAATGGCATAGTAAGGGCAGCATATGCATTCTTATCAAATGTAAGGGTAGCCTTCAGGCACATGGACAAGGAAATGTTCAGAAATATTTATGTAACCTATGTGAGGCCAAAACTCGAATATGCAGCCCCCTTTTGGAATCCGCACTTGAAAAAGCACATAGCTAAGCTTGAAAAAGTTCAAAGACATGCCACGAAACTGGTGCCAGAAATACGCAATCTCAGTTATGTTGAGAGGCTGAGGGAATTAGACTTACCATCACTCGAAGCTAGAAGAGTGAGGGGGGATATGGTGACAGTCTTTAAATTCCTTCATGGTTATGATAGAGTGGATAGGGATGGATATTTTGATATGGCTGGCTCTAGAACTAGAGGTCATAGTTTGAAGCTTCGTAAGAAAACTTCTTTGCAGGATGTAAGGAAATACTTTTTCAGTAAAAGAGTAGTTGATAATTGGAATTGGCTAAGCGAGGAGGTAGTTAATGCTATCTCAATCCATAGTTTTAAGGACAGGTATGATAAGTATCACTAAGTCTAAAATGGAACCGATGAGGAGACGGGAAGATACGAGCTTTGGGCTCTTTCCCGTAAACACAATTAGGTAATCACAATTAGGTAATCACACACACACACACACACACATATATATATATATATATATATATATATATATATATATATATATATATATATATATATATATATATATATATATATATATATATATGAGGGGGGGTGTTCCTGTCTTACTACAGGGTTCTGTTATAGACAGCTGTTGTCATCTGGCATTCATCGTATGTCAGATAACACCTAAATTCGAAGGTAGGTTTCTCGCCAATGCTAAAAATAAATAATCTAGAGCACAGAAGCATAATCCAAGTTGTTAATCTATGATATATAAATAGTAAAAGTACACTATTCAGTATTGCTTACCTTTGTTACTGTGGTTGGCTTGCATCTGGATAACTGGACAACGTCAGCCCCCATATCCAACTTAGGGTGGAATGACTTAACACCAGCGAAAGATATATATATATATATATATATATATATATATATATATATATATATATATATATATATATATATATATATATATATATATATATATATATATATATATATATATATATAGACATATACATATATATATAGACATATGCATATATATATATATATATATATATATATATATATATATATATATATATATATATATATATATATATATATATATATATATATATATGTATATATATATATATATATATATATATATATATATATATATATATATATATATATATATATATATATATATATATATATATATATATTTATATATATATATATATATATATATATATATATATATATATATATATATATATATATATATATATCCAACTTAGGGTGGAATGACTTAACACCAGCGAATGATATATATATATATATATATATATATATATATATATATATATATATATATATATATATATATATATATATATATATATAAAGTCTCTAAGATTTGCAGAATACTCTACTTCAAACATTCTATCAATATAGAAACAGTATAAACAGTATTTTGCAAATAGGTGACAAGTCTCATCTCCCTAATTCCGAAGACCTATTCGGATTTCCTTGTTTCATTATCAAAGTCCTACACACATGTAGTTGAGACTATCTCACGTGCTAATGAACAAGGCAAAAATGTCTGTCCTTTCCATGAGATGATGTCTTAACATTATGTGTGTGATGTATTCTTTAAATGATTCATATTTTTATCTGTTCAAAAGTTTTTAGTGGATTAAAAGGAAATTATACTTTCCGGAAAGGCTATATAATAAAAATGTTTTAATTAGATGTATTACACCTCTGGTTTACATGCAAAGGAGTTTCTGCATAAGTTATGGTTCGATTTTAGTTTTACATATATAAAAAATTGCCTTTGCATCTCTGAATTAATATAGTCCTTCATCGCTTTCGACTGTCTCTGGGATTTTCTTGAAGAACAGTGACAAGAATTTCTACTACTACTACTACTACTACTACTACTACTACTGTTGCTCATTTTTCATATTAATTTCCTAACCCCAAATAATTTTCCCGCCTGAGTTATGGATGTAAGACATGAACGAATGTATCCGAACTTCCTGTACACAAGACATCCTACAATCACCCTTCTTTCTGCTCTCTCTAGGGATACTGATTAGTTTCAGGAATTCCAGGAATTGTGACATTTTGTCCTATTTCAGAGGACTCCAACCGGAAGAAATAAGTTGGAGGAAATAAAGTATTGAATGTTCTGAAATTGCATCATTACCAATAAGAAGAAATGAATATAGCCTACTTACTTTTAAGAGATATATGGAGACATTTCTTCTTTCTCGATAATTGGATGAGTCGATGATCATTATTAGCAGACTGTTATGCTTTTAAGTTCGTTTTTAAAGTATTCTGTACTCGTGAGTTTCTTTATTGTGGGTTGTATTGGTAGTTGGCTTCATATATAAAAATAATATTATTATTAACATTATTGTAAAAAAATAATTTCCCTTCCTGGTCGAGAATCAAACCTGCGGTCTCTAGAACAACATAGCTTGGTCCATTACAACTTCTGTGGTGTAGTGGACTAAGCCGAGTTGCTCTAGACTAGAGTCGCAAGTTCGGTTCCCGACTGGGTAGGGAGATTGTTTGATAATATTTAAAATGCGTAACTGGGTTACATTTGTTTCTTTATTATTATTATTATTATTATTATTATTAGTAGTAGTAGTAGTAGTAGTAGTAGTAGTAATCCAGTCTTAGGTGGAGCAATCCAGCTCAGCTTGATACCGGTCTCCAGCCGAAATGAATATTCAGGATAGGTACCAAGAAGGGTACTCGGCTGTAAATCTTGAGGTAAAAATGAGCACTAGTCTCCAAGAGACTATGTGAGGACCAGGGACCCCATATGAATATTGGAAAAGCTGTTAATAAAGAAGGAATAAGTAGTAGTAGTAGTAGTAGAAGTAGTAGTAGTAGTAGTATATTTCTCCCAATCCATCTGATACACACCGTAGCATCATCTTCTTTATTTTGCAATTTTAAGCCTCGCAAATATTCTCCGCTGCTCGCTCATCATTTTTATTCAAAGAGTCTCTTTCCCTGTAGTCATCATCATGGCCTATTCAGCCGGACTGGGGCGAATGAAATCCCAATATCCGGGAGAGTTTGTCGTCGCTCGACTTCCTCTCCCCAAGAGATCTTATGAGTTGTAAAAAAAAAAGTTCTCTTTCACTGTACAGTAGCAAACATCGGAATGATAAATCAATGTAAAAATAGGAAGGAGGAAGACATAATTTCTCGCCCATGTGTCCACGATTCGAATATTTTTTTGAAATACCAATCAGAATTACCGGAAAAAGTACAGTATAATATAACAAATGAAAAAAAAAAATTTTTTTTTTTTTTTTTGCTTTTGAGTATTATAAATATATTCACAATATCAGAAATTAGTGCTACATGTAGACTGCATACATTGATGTCATCCTCTTTATCGTTACAGTAATAGAAATGTTTTTTTTTTTTTTTAGTGAGTTTCAAAATATTTGCATTTTAGAGAAAAAAGCCTATAAGTGTTATAATTAAATGTCGCTAAATTCATCCTCTCTCTCTCTCTCTCTCTCTCTCTCTCTCTCTCTCTCTCTCTCTCTCCTCTCTCTCTCTCTCTCTCTCTCTCTCTCTCTCTCTCTCTCTCTCCCCACTTTCAGCGAGGTGGTCCTTGGAGTTTTATTCTCGAGATATTTTCAGTATTAAAGATAATCTAAAAGGGTACAATAATATGCATTATCGTTACACCACATTTGCATTATTTTATAATTCTAACCGATAATTAGTTCCAGGATGACTCTAAATTTCCAGTATTTTGAAGGTTTTGCAACGCAAAAAGTATGCATTTATAATCACTACAATACCTTGATTCAACAAACTTCACATTCTGAAGTATTTTACATTTCTAGCGAGGGAGTTCATGGTGTCCCCGGGAATGAAAATTTTTCAGTATTGTTACTCTCATAAAACCCTGTTCCAACAGTTTTCTAATTACTTTCCTGATTCAGCCTTAGCAATGGAGTCTATGTAATTGTGCGTGGTAACGATATCTGAAGCAGGCAATATCCATTTTAATATATATGAAACTTTTGCTACCAATTTCTTAACATGTATTCATTTTAAATTTTCATGGCTTATGACTGTAAAGTTTCTTCTAGACAAGGCATTCACAGAAAGGATTATAATTATTAGAGAAAGCAGCACGTTACTAAAATGACTATATAATCATGATGCTAAGTATTGTCTTTTTGCTGTTCCAAAGGGGATGATCGTGCAGCTTTTCATGTTTGAGATACTTGCTAATGAATGGGTAGTATATAGGGCAAACAGTATCCATTTGTAATGAAGTTATAGTGATTCTTATTTCTCAGCTAATACATGAATCTCATTTATTTCTTGAATTTTTGACGAGAGTAACGATTGAGTTCCTCACAGTGATAGTGGATATTGCAATATTTTAAACAAATGATGGGGTAAAAAGTCTACATTTCTACTCAGCCCATATCTGTTTCTGTGATTCTTCAAGGGTGAAACACTTGTGACATCCAGATAGGGTAATATGACAAATATATTCCATATTTGCACAAAAGAATACTAGTTTATGATTCTTATTATCTTTTTACAGTTACAAAGGGTTGACTATGAGTTTGCTCGTAGGTGAAACACTTGCAGTATTCAGAACATGTTTTCTTTGTTGCAGTTCCAGCGAGGGTGTCCGTGGGGCTCTTGGTGGCATCAGGTGTAATGATGCTTTACATGTTACGGGTCAACTTGTCTGTGGCCATTGTTGCCATGGTGCATATTCCATCGACCTCATCACCAAATGGTGCATTTGAGGAAGATAAAGCTTATTGCCAAGAGGTATGTTATTAAATCATAATTATGTTTGTTAATTAGATTCACCGTATTCTTTGATATTGTTGTACTGAGTCACAATGGAAAACATGTTTAGATTTTATTATCTTTATAGGCATTCACCCAAGAGATTTTATTTTCTTAGCATCGTTTGTATTTGTATTACTTGATTTGGGGATTTGAGCTATTATTTAAAGAAATTATATTTTTGTTGTCAAAAGGGAAACTACTTTTTATTGCTTCAGTTGTTCTTATTGCGGCTAATATTTCTACATTCTTTTATTCAAGTTTATGTAACTATCAGGAAAAGAAGGCAATGTCTCTTGTCAAAGAAACGCATTTTACTTTTTTTTTATATTATTAAAGTATGTGAACCACAAAAGGCATAAGAGGTGTTTAACTTTGTTCTCTTTTTAAAAATTTTATCATCTCTGTTGTAAGTTTTTAGATTATTGAATTGTACAGGGAAAGACAAGTAGGTTTATTGTTTAAGGTGAATGTGGGGTTGCATTAAGGGTGTGTGATGTCGACATGATTGTCTGATTTGTATATGGATGGAATGGTTAAGGAATGAAAGGAAAGATTGTTTGACAAAGGCTTGGAATCAGTTTGTGAGAATAGAAAGTTGTGGAAATTAATAATTTTCTATTTTCCGATGTCAGGCACTGGTAGTTGATTCAGAGGAGGAAATGAAGTATTCTGCGACTGAGTTTGTGAGGGCATGTGAGATAAAGAAATTGTGAGTGAATAGCAGTAAAAGTAAAGTCATGAGATGTACGGAATATTAATGTTGGCAGATTGAATGCGAAACTGAATGGAGAGATTCGTGATGAAATTGAAGAGTTTTAAGTAACCAATATGGAGTCGCACGTGACAGGAAACGGGCAGTTGGTTGCATAGGTATATCATAGCGTGAGGAAAGCTAGTAAATGGTTGAGTGGGATGAAATTTGAGACAAGAAATTGGTATTTAGGATTGAATGCGAAGAGGAGGATATATGGAGTGATTGTACCGACGGCATGGTATGGAGAAAATAGTGGGAATGCAAGAAAGGATGAACAGGACAGGGTGATTGTAAAGAATATGAGGTGTTTTAGAACTATGATAGGTGTATCTTAAAGAGATGGAGTGGGAAATGAGGAGGTGAAGCAGAGACCGGGTGCTGACGGAAGGTTGTAAAATTAGCTGAAATGGTTTGGCAAGTGGGAAGCATGAATGCTGAGCGACTCGCAAAAAAAGTGTGGAGGACAAACTTAATTTGAGTAAGCTGTAAGGAAGCCCTAAGATAAGATGAATGAATGGGATTAAAAAAGCATCTTATGCACATGGTATGTCAGTGGAGAAGAGAAGAGAGAATGCAAGAGATATGATTGAGTGGAGAAAGATTGTGCATAAGTTACGCCTGCCAAAGGTACATCTCGCATTTGCTAGCACAGTAAATTGGGATAGTTTGGTGGTGGGCCATTAAATGAAGTGGTGGGGGGTATTCAGCTGCAGCTTCTCGAGGCTCACAGCAGAATATCCTTGCCTACTTATCCTGTGAGTGACCCACGCAAGGTGGCAGGAGGAAATGTGGCAGCCTTTTATCCCTAAAGCACTAAAAGGAGTGATCAAGCAATACGATCTTTTAATGAATGTGTGTGCTTTGTCTCGACCACACTCTTTCAAGGGGAATTGCATATATATATATATATATATATATATATATATATATATATATATATATATATATATATATATATATATATATATATATATATATATATATATATATATATATATATATATATATATATATATATATATATATATATATATTATATATATATATATATATGAATAATTTTTACCCCGACCGGATTTGAAACTAGGACATATAATTACTATGCCAAGGCGCTACCAACTACACCACCTTTTAAGATCTTCTGTAGTGTAGTTGGTAGCGCCTTGGCATAGTAATTATATGTCCTAGGTTTTAGTCCCGGTCGGGGTAAAAATGCTTCATGTTTTCACATATGGTAATGTACTTATTTGATTATATATATATATATATATATATATATATATATATATATATATATATATATATATATATTATATATATATATATATATATATATATATATATATATATATATATATATATGCATATATATATATATATATATATATATATAATATATATATATATATATATATATATATATATATATATATATATATATATATATATATATATATATATATATATATATATACATATATATATATATATATATATATATATATATATATATATATATATATAATAATTATATATATATATATCATATATATATATATATATATATAATATATATATATATATATATATATATATATATATATATATATATATATATATATATATATAATATATATATATATATATATATATATATATATACTATATATATATATATATTATATATATATATATTATATATATATATATATATATATAATATATATATATATATATTATATATATATATATATATATATATATATATATATATATATATATATATATATATATATATATATTACAATTATGAATTATCTCAACAGGTAAATACTACAGCGGCTTCTTCGGACGGTACCTCTAATCCACCTACACGTGAAATGTTTCGTAACTCGTCACTGTTGCACATAGATGAAGAACATGTAAGGAGGATAAGTTTTGTTGTCTAGTATAAATATCAATGTTAAGAATCACAGAAATCTGTTTCAAAATTGTTGTCTTCTATACGAGGAACAAGTGTTTTCCACAAAAATAATTGCTTGAGCATTAGTAAGTTAAACTTGGCATTCTGGTAATTTTCCAGTCTAGTATCTACATCATACACACACACACACACACACACGCGCGCGCACACACACACACACACACACGCCCAGGCACGCACGCACAACACACACAGAGAAGGAATTTTTATCCCGGACAGATGGCCAACGGATATTATGTCGACAGACCTACATCGACTGACAATCCACCGAACGTACATTTCATCGACGGAAATATCACCCGAATGGATATTTCATGGAATGAATACCTGGTAAATGAACATTTTGGCCAACTTTTCACATCGTCTTTTGAAATTCTTATTTTACTTTTACTTTTTAATGTTTATAGTTTTCATTTCTTTGTGACATTTCTTTTAGTTATTATAACGTTTACTGACCTGACCTGGCCAGATCTC
>JAXCGZ010000142.1:0-7500 GCA_037179515.1 Halocaridina rubra
TCTCTCTCTCATTGAATGGCATTTTCTCTTTCTTCATATATCTTATATAAAAAAAATTCTTCTTTATGTTCTAGACCTACTTTGCTCATTAAAAAACAAAATTTACTGAGACTGAATTAGTGAATTTAGGAGTGCTGTCTGGTGTCAGGAATGGCTCTGGCCACAAAACTTTGAGCTAAAATCACCACTAATCTCCGAGAGACTAGTTATATGCGGTGACCCCTTGTAAACATGGGAAAAACTGCCGATATAAAAATCGTTTTCTGCTTCCGATATTTTGGGAATATATTTCTCTATATGTAGAAAAAGTACTTAATTTGGAAAAATGAGCGGGTGATATGAAGGGCATCCAGCCTTAGTTCCCTAGCTCCAACCCGTTTGTGTCCACCCCCATAAAGGGGATTTATAATGACAAAGCGGCTAAGTAACAAAAAAAAAACCTTTATTTTTATATCTAAATTTGCTTTTTCTGTACTGCCGTGTCAGCCAAAGACTTTTCTTCGTTCTTTCTGTCATGGGTATTATTTACTAACCTCTGTCAACTCAGCAGACAAATTGATTACACCATTATATATGCGAGAGTTTTAAGGGCGGTTTACACGGTCAAACGGTTCGTCGAACGCGGTACGACAGACAAGTGTTTGAAATGATGTTCGAACTTGTGAACGGGGTATTTGGTTGTCGAACACATTTGTCGAACGTGTTCGACAACCAAATACCCCGTTCACACGTTCGAACATCACTTTCAAACACTTGTCCTGTCGAACCGCGTTCGACGAACCGTTTGACCGTGTAAACCGCCCTTTAGCTGCCGTGGTAGCTTATTAGTAGACAGGTCGAGTCGAAAGCGACTAACTCGGTTCGACCCCACCGCAGGGCGTTAGGAAGAGTATAAAACCTTGATTCCCCTGCCTCCAACATGTCTATGTCCATTTAAATGGGGACTAATTATGACACATAACACCGTATGTGTTGTGTTAGAGTTTTAGTGATCTCGGACATAGATAGATAGATAGATAGATAGATTTTTTCTTCTTTTTTTACCTGTTTAGATAGTTATCTATCAACCTTCTCTCAATTTTTTTCTCTCTAGATTTCGTCCCTCGTTGCGTATTTGCATGTCCTGAATAATACATTCGAGTGAAATTCAAAACACGAATAGCCAAAAATCCATAAAAGAGCCAAGACGGAAATGTCAATGTAGGTTAGAGAAATTGCGCTTCTTGGCCCGGCCGCTTTAACATGTATGAGGGGCCTTCTACGGCCCTGGTCTCCATGGCAACGTGTAAACAATACGTCTCCGTTGTTCGGGACCCACGTGGTGAATATTATATTATAGTATCCCATTTAAATATTTATGTCTTGTATATGTAACGTACCTTAAATGTCAAATTGTTTAGAATATTGTAAAAGTAGATAATACTTATTTGCAAGACGCTGCGGAATCGTTTTGTGTTTCATGGATTTATTTCGTATGAAATTAAGTCCACACAATGGCATTCGGACGCACCGGACTTGAGAACGGGACTTGGACGAAGGAAGAAAAAGGTAGATTTGTGTTGCGTGCAGGTAGTTGTGACCTCAATCATCATAGCTCTATTTATCCCCCACCCTTACCCCACCCCAAACAATACACCCCAAACTTTACCCCCTTCCAGAATATCTTTAGTGGTAGGGGAGGGGGTTGCATGGCAAGATATCATGCACGTCTTGTACCCCTCCTACCCTCAGTATAACCCCTTCCCACCGAAAAAAAAAATATTACATAACTTCCAGTTCTGTATAACGTTTCTCTCTCTCTCTCTCTCTCGCTCTCTCTCTCTCTCTCTCTCACTCTCTCTCTCTCTCTCTCTCTCTCTCTCTCTCTCTCTCTCTCTCTCTCTCTCTCTCTCTCTCTCTCTCTCTCTCTCTCTCTCATGTCCGTCTTCCTGCAGTCGTGGAGCCAGAAAAGGCGACGTTATTGAACCCCATCTCTCTCTCTCTCTCTCATCTCCTCTCGCTCTCTCTCTCTCTCTCTCTCTCTCTCTCTCTCTCTCTCTCTCTCTCTCTCTCTCTCTCTCTCTCTCTCTCTCTCTCCTCTCTCACTCTCTCTCTCTCTCTCTCTCTCTCTCTCTCATATAAATACACACGAACACGCAATAGCACCGGGTTATTTGGAAATCATTCATCTGACATCACGAAAATCTTATGAACAGATTTCCAGGAAGAGGCAAAATGATCTGCCTTCATGGCGTCCCCTGGATTTTTTTCCCCATTTCGTGTTTCTCTTTTTATCTATTTGGGGGAATATGCGATAGTGATGGCTGGAGTATTTATGGAAATCATATTTTAATCGGATCACATTAGCGTTATGAGATTGAAATGAACCCTTGTGTGTGTGTGTGTGTGTGTGTGTGTGTGTGTGGGTGTGGGTGTGTATAAATAAATGTGTGTGTGTGTGTGTGTGAATAAATGTGTGTGTGTTTGTGTTTGTGTGTTTCAGAAGTGTGTTTTTATTTGCAGAATATTTAAGCACCCAGAATTAAAAGCAGTTGCCTCCATCACTAGACATAGATTTCTTTATTGTTTGCAGTGAAACTCTCTCTTTTATGATATTTGCATAATTAGTTTACTCATTACAGAGTTAACCTGACTCTCAAACTAGCCCTGAAGTTGAATCCTTAATTTATTTCCTGTTTCATATCTTTATCATTATCTCTTGAGCATAAGAAGAGAGTATCTGCGTCCTTCCCGTTCCTATCAAATCATAATGTTACCTGGTTACACCAATAGATGCATGGAATCAATAATGGAACAGTATCTTCAATACTTCCAGCCTCCTTGAGGAATATATGAAAGCGCTAGGTTATGAAATATGGCAAGTGTTTACCGTAGATTTATTTGGCAAATCCAATCTTCCGCATGGCAACCAGGTTGACTTGCGAGGGAATTTTTTTTTATAGTCCACTCGTGAATAAAGAATTTGACAATTCCCTTTATCACAGAAATTGCTATTAATTTATTGATAAGCTTCCACTACAGCGCCATTCTTTGAAGTATGAAAAGTCTTTTCAAGAATATAGAGTTCCTTAATAGCCATTGTACAAAATTGGATATAAATGTTTTTTTTTTTTGTGATAAAAGAATTTGCGCTGTACAAGTAATTGATTTGTACTCTGTGCGACGTAAGTCGCACGTGGCACATGGGACGTGTCATGTCACTTCTGTGTGAAAGCTTTCATATATTTCCGATTGATCGTTTTCAACTGGCGTGTCATGTGAAATAGACCGAATCAACTGCAACTGGCTCTGAGTAAGGGGGGGGGGGTAAGAATACTTCCTCCGTGTTCCCCTGCGTGTCGTAAAAGTAGACTAAATGGGGCGAAGCGAGGGGACTGGGAATCCCCTCCTCTGTATTTACTTCCCACAAAAAGTCAAAGTATTTTCTTTGACTCACCCACCCCCACCCCTTATAAGGGGGAATATGGCTTTGATATATGGATGGGTGGATGGGCTCTAGGCTCAAAGGATTTATATGGAAAAAATATTAATGAGTTCTACATTGTATCATAATATAGTTCTCAGCGTCGCTGTAATATATCTATCTAGCTACCTTGGCTGTCTCCCCAAATTGGGGGGTAGCCGACATAAAAAAGACACAATACTCCTCTTCTTCTTTGACGTCTCGCAGGAGGGATTCCCAGTCCCCTCGCCCCGTCCACTTTTAGTCGCCTCTTACGACGCGCAGGGAGTACGTTGGGGCTATTCTTTGATGTTGTGCCCCCCACCACAGATGAATTCTAACCGCTTGATGAATGTAAAAATAAGAACATAAATAAGTAAATGCAAAAATAACAACAACAAAAAAAGCTTAAATAATTAACTATAACGAGTGTATATGAGAAGAAATTTCTTGGAAAAATAACTGTAAAGAATCATCTATTTACCAAAAACAGAAAACATTAAATTCTGAAGTATTTCCAACTCTTCTGATTTCCATATTAGAATAACAATGGTGTTGTAAGATTTACCCATGATTTCCAAAGAGGATTTCGGTTTAATAAAGGGAAACATGTTTTCTTAAATTAATTCTTCGACATGATGCGATGTTTTCAAAACCATTTAAAAGATAAAATACCAACCGTATGTTGTATTTAACAACCAGTTAATATTTTGGCATCAGTAACTTTGTAACAGCATGAAATTTACCTGTCGGGCAAACCTGTTCCTACTCTTTTGTCCATTGCCTCGTGTCAGTTTTTTTTATGACCTTCGACCAAGTTTGTTGGAAATTTATGCAAACGCCTTGTTTGAAGTTCGGCAACATTTTCCAGAGTCTAATTGATGGATGCAGAAGCTTCCAAATTAAGGAAGGAACCATTTCAAAGGTTTGCAACAATTGAATAATGGCGAAGCTTTTGGGGGTATTTGCTTTAGAAATTTTCAAGATAAATCCATTGAAAAGACTTTTTATTGCAGGCGATTATTTAATTGAAGGTAAGTGGAAGGAGTATATAGTTTTATGGCCTAATGGACTTGATGGTGTTGGTGTCAAGAAGAGCTGAGCCATGAGGCCGCTTTCACACCAAAGTGACACGTCGCACGTGGCATGCCACGTGGCACGCCATTTGAAAATGAACATCCAAAAATATATGAAACCTTTCACACAAAAGTGGCGTGATACGTCCCATGTGCCACTTCTGTGTGAAAGGTTTCATATATTTCCGGATGTTCGTTTTCAATTGGCGTGCCACGTGGCATGCCACGTGCAACGTGCCACTTTGGTGTGAAAGCGGCCTAAGGATAAAGGCGTATTGATTCAGTAGAACAGTACATGTACTGCCAGGCTATTGTTATGGATATGGTAGTACTCATTTTATGGAATACATGTTTCAAGACATGGACATACTGTGCACATGCTTTACTTTCTATTGCACACAGATATGGCCATCACACCTTCTTATTTCAAATATCACAAATAACGGCCTCTTGGGTTTGTATTAAAATGCCTCTGGCTAGTACAGTGGTAATGCGCTGGCTTCGCATTCACGAGGTCGGGAGATCGGTTCCCGTCCATGACCGAGAGTTTAAGCTGTTTACTGGCAGGTTACTGCTGTGGTTGGGCTCCACAGTGGGGGGTTGGGGCTTGCCTCCGGCTGACGAAACCCATTGTATACTGGAAATAGTGGTTTATTATTATTATTATTATTATTATTATTATTATTATTATTATTATTATTATTATTATTATTATTATTATTATTATTATTATTATCGCGGCAGTGTATATGTATTCAGCCGTTTTAGCCGTCTTAATGACATATATAAACTAAGGTAAAGAATTTCTTGCAATTTGCAAAGTAGGTGGGCGACCTCAGTTGACCCTAAATTATCTTTCATTAAGGTCAGTTGTATAAACTGACACAGGTAAGCCGTACCTAAGCATTTCACGAAAAAAAGTTTAATTTCATTGAATATATATTGTATATTGTGAATTTTTAGTTTATTTTTGTTTCATTGTACAGATTTCTTTACACACATACACAACGGTCGCGATCCCCCTTGCAAGGGGGGTGGACAAGTCAAAGCACACACATTCACCAGAATCAAAATGCCTCTACCATTCCTCTTAGCACCTTTAGGAAACAGAGTCGTCGTAATCCCCACCACCCCCACTGTTCTTGTGTCATTCACAGGGAAAGTGGGCAAAGATCTATTACCGTGAGCCATGACAGCCGCAGCTGTTTCCCCTCACCACTCCACCACATGACAAAAGACTCATTCTATATCGCTAATTTTCAAACCCGTGGGTTTGTACAGAATTTTTTTTCGTGTTACTGTACCGTGTATCGTAAAGACTCTTCTTCTTCTTCTTCTTCTTCTTCTTCTTCTTCTTCTTCTTCTTCTTCTTCTTCTTCTTCTTCTTCTTCTTCTTCTTGTTCGTCTACATCATTTCCCACTTTTATGTGGGGTCGATGTTTCGGGCCAGTGTTCTCCATATGTTTCTGTCCCATACCTCATCACCTAACAAACCTTTAGACCTCAGGTTGTCCATTATTACAGGTGTGTGTAATTTAGTCACCTGTGTATTGATCTGGTCCTTTTATGCGTCTTAGTTCCTGTGCGTGCCATCACTCTGATGTTTTCGGATATTCCTGGTGAAGTGTTATGGCTTTTGTATGTAAGAGAGGAATAAGAGGGGATGGATGACTGGCACAACACCCACCATAATGATTATGGGTTTACTGTGTTCAGTTTTTTTTTTTAACTTATGACTCCCCTTAGCTAAGAGTGTCTCCATAGACTTCTGAGTAGACAGAGCTTCCATATGATGGTCGTCACTACCTCTTTGTTATCCCCAGCTGTCTCTAGTAAAAAAAAAAACGCAAAAGCCACTCCGGGGAGTAGAACTCAAGACTCCCTAGGCTATTCCTCTGAGCTTTATAAATGTGGTATAGGTATTTATGAGGAGACCTGTTAATTTTTCGAATATAGTAACTACGAATAGTTCTCTTATTAGTCAAACACAGAATGTGTATTTTTATAGTAAGCAAATACGAAATTCCAACATAAACGCAATTATCCTCATGGGCAAATTATACAGACCACATTAGTCTAGGCTAATCTAGTCTAGTACAGTACAGTGTAGCACAGTACAGTACAGCTTAGCATATATATACATACATACATACATATACAGGTCCCTATTCCCCCTTGTAATGGGGTGGCCGAGCCAAGACACACGCTTTCAATATGATCCTCACATATCTCAGTTATTCCTCTTATTTCCTTGGGGATAAAAGGTTGCCACATTTCCACCCCTACCACCCTGCTTGGGTCATCCACAAGGTAGTCGGTCAAGGATATTCTACAGTGAGACCCGACAGCCGCAGTTGATTTACCTCCACCTCTTAATCACATGGGAACTCCCCTTACACCCATTCATCACATTTTGCTGAGCTAGTAGGTGTGATATATCCCTTTGGCCCGTGTCAATATACACAATCTTCCACCATTCATTGCTATCTCTTGCAAACTCTTTTCCCTGCTCCACTGACATTACACGTTCACCCAATGCCCTTTTCACCATCGATCCATCTCATTCTAGGTTTTCTTCTTGGCCTAACTCCAACCACTTCTACACTCTACACTGTTCGCTATTCTTTCATCACTCATCCTTTCCATATGTCCAAACCAAATCAACACTCTCTGATCTAACCTATCCGATAACCCTCTTTCAACATCTGCCCTCTGCCTGATCTCATTTCTCAATCTATCTATTCTAGATACACCAATCATACTTCTCGCACACCTCAATTCCAATATATTAAAAAAAAAAAATTTTCATCCTTTCTTGCATTCCAAGTCTCTTCTCCATACGATGCTGTCGGCACAATCTCACCTTCATACATCATTCTCTTTGCATAAATAACTTATTTTTTCAATTGTTTCCTTTCCCTTCGAGGTCAATAAATATATATGTATGAATAGATATGCTTATTATTAATTTCTTAGTAAAAG